>CM055123.1:428224264-428257646 GCA_029206835.1 Rana muscosa
CCGGACCGCCAACTGAGTACCTCATCCCAGGCTAAAGGTGCCTGAGGTGGAACACGACCTCCGGTGGTCCTCTAGGCCTAGTCCGCCTAGAGGACAAACGCGAACTCCGTCCGCAGGCTAAAGGTGCCAGGGACAACGAACCCCGTGACAAAATGGCCGGCCCCCTTTATACCCTCCCCCGGCATGCGTAGCGGGTTCCCCGCCCCACCACACGGCTGCCGAAGTAGGACAAAAAGGGATTTGACACAGCAATGACTCGTCCGTCGGCCCAAAGTGACAGCGCCACCCGGTGGACCGCCGGAGATGCACCACTGGTGTCACCGAAAAAATTCAAAAGTTTCCCCGGGAAAGTAAGTACCCGCTACAATACATTTTGGATCCTGCAGCGAGTTACCTCCTTCCGTTGGTTCCCATCCCTAGAGTGTAGGGAAAAGTCTATTTTTTCTTGAGGGAAGCCAATGCCCAGACAGTGTTAAACCCAATAAAAGAGTTTATTTTTCTTGCTCGTAACTTGACAGGAAAGTTGGAGATAGAGAGAGTTGAACAGGGAGACAAGTTCAGGCACACGGCACTTAATTACCACTTTCGTCGCCACTCAGGCCTGAGTAGGTTTTGCTCACCCAGATAGTTCCCTCTCACAAATCTAGTAGCCGGAGTGGAGCACGGAACATTCAGTTAGATATGGTCCTACTAGGGATATGATCAGAACGTTTTTGCTACTAGGTATCGAACTTCCCAGCACTTGTAACTTTTGAGACCGTAGGTGCCGATGGGGCACGTTACAAGGCTTTGGCAGATAACGGAATCCTTCCCTCTGACAGGTAACCAGGCCTCTCCCGAGACAGTGACATCCCTCACCGATCCCCTTAGAAAGGTCCTTCCCTGGCTATCTCTCCTTCAGAGCGGGTCACCCCTCCCTGGGTACCCTGGGATTCCTCTTTCAGCTGTAGGCCTCAGTTAAAGGTACTGGGACTACCTGGAACGATGCGGCCTCGGGCTGAAGGTGCCCGGGACCAAACACATTCACATGCACCCCTGGCCATGAGGGCCACCGAAGGTGGGGTACGTGCCGAAGAACCTTCAGGACCAAGGGGTCCCCTGGATAGAACACCCGCTAATGGCATCTGCCCCTTAACCACTTAACGACCGCTCACTGTATATATACGTCGGCACAATGGCACCGACAGGCACAATCACGTAGAGCATACGTGATTGCCTTTGTACAGTTGGGGGGTCCGATCGGACCCCCCTTCTGTACAGTGAGTGGTCGGAATTCGTCTGGGAGCGTTCCGAGATGGGGGGGGCGGCCGTTCGATTCCGACCACCCCCCCGCGATCGCTCCCGGCGAATAGAAATGCCCCCTCTGTCTGTGTAATGTTTACACAGACCGAGAAAGCAGGAGGAAGTGATGTCATCTCCTGTGCGGCGCTCACATATACCGAGCGTCGTACAAGAGAAGACACACAGGTCAGTGCACTAACACTACACTAACACCAGCACACATAGGCACATAAATCGCCCCCCCAGGCCCCCCCAGATCACCCCCCAGCCCCCCCCAGATCACCCCCCAGACCCCAGTCACAGTGTCACTGTTTATTTACTGATCACTGCAATCAGTGACATTTGTGACTGTAAAAGTGTCACTACATTTAGTTTTAGGTCCAGTGTAGCCCCCTAACCCCCCCTAATAAAGGTTTAACCCCTTGATCACCCCCCAGATAACCCTTTCACCCCCTAGCACCGCCGTCGCTTGGCGATAATTTTTCTGATCGCTGTCTTGGCGTCGGTGATGCAGATCGGTACCCAGTAATTTTTTTTAGGTTCGCCGCAGGTTTTTATAGCGTCAGGTACCCCCATAAATTATCTAATAAAGGTTTAACCCCCTTGATCGCCCCCCAGGTAACCCTTTCACCCCCTATCACCACTGTCGCTAAGCGATCATTTTTCTGATCGATGTCTTAGCGTCGGTGATGCAGATCGGTAGCCAGTATTTTTTTTTTAGGTTCGCCGCAGGTTTTTATAGCGTCGGGTACCCCCATAAATTATCTAATAAAGGTTTAACCCCCTTGATCGCCCCCCAGGTAACCCTTTCACCCCCTATCACCACTGTCACTAAGCGATCATTTTTCTGATCGCTGTCTTGGCGTCGGTGATGCAGATCGGTACCCAGTAATTTTTTTAGGTTCGCCGCAGGTTTTTATAGCGTCGGGTACCCCCCATAAATTATCTAATAAAGGTTTAACCCCCTTGATCGCCCCCCAGGTAACCCTTTTACCCCCTATCACCACTGTCGCTAAGCGATCATTTTTCTGATCGATGTCTTAGCGTCGGTGATGCAGATCGGTAGCCAGTATTTTTTTTTTAGGTTCGCCGCAGGTTTTTATAGCGTCAGGTACCCCCATAAATTATCTAATACAGGTTTAACCCTCTTGATCGCCCCCCAGGTAACCCTTTCACCCCCTATCACCACTGTCACTAAGCGATCATTTTTCTGATCGATGTCTTAGCGTCGGAGATGCAGATCGGTAGCCAGTAATTTTTTTTAGGTTCGCCGCAGGTTTTTATAGCGTCGGGTACCCCCATAAAATATCTAATAAAGGTTTAACCCCCTTGATCGCCCCCCAGGTAACCCTTTCACCCCCTATCACCACTGTCGCTAAGCGATCATTTTTCTGATCGCTGTCTTAGCGTCGGTGATGCAGATCGGTAGCCAGTAATTTTTTTTAGGTTCGCCGCAGGTTTTTATAGCGTCAGGTACCCTCATATATTATCTAATAAAGGTTTTAACCCCCTAATTGCCCCTAGTTAACCCTTTCACCAGTAATCATCATATAAGTGTTACGGGTGACGCTGGTTAGTTAGTTTGCTTTTTATAGTGTCAGGGCACCCGCCGTATATAACCCAATAAAGGTTTAACCCCCTGATCGCCCGGCGGGTGATATCAATTAGGTTTTAGCGTCAGAGAGGGTCTGCGTCACACCCCAGGCAGCGTCAGGTTAGTGCCAGTAACGCTAACACCCACGCGTGAAGCATACACCTCCCTTAGTGGTATAGTATCTGAACAGATCAATATCTGATCTGATCAGATCTATACTAGCGTCCCCAGCAGTTTAGGGTTCCCAAAAATGCAGTGTTAGCGGGATCAGCCCAGATACCTGCTGGCACCTGCGTTTTGCCCCTCCGTCCAGCCCAGGCCACCCAAGTGCAGTATCGATCGATCACTGTCACTTACAAAACACAACACACATAACTGCAGCGTTCGCAGAGACAGGCCTGATCCCTGCGACTCCAGTGCTGTAGGAGGTGATTTCACCACCACAGTTAAAAAAAAAAAAGCAAATATGCCGAAGCATTGGGGCAGCAGGGGCGGAGGAGCGATTTTGCTCCTAATGCCGCGTACATACGGTCGAAATTCCGACGGAGGCTTGCCCATGGAAAAGTCCGACCATGTGTGTGCGGCATAACTTTTTTGTGGGAGGATGCCCCCATGCTTCGGCATATATAAATGGTGCATGTATGCCCATCATTAGAAGTGGGTGGATGAAGGGCGGTATTCTAATGGTGGGCATACCCACCGATCAATCTCTTTTTTCGTTCAGCCACCTGGCTGCATGAAAAAAAAAGATTACAATACATGTCCAACAAGGACCAGCAACGTACTGGTATGTTGCTGGACTTTGAATGGTTATACCAGATTGATGCCTGCGGGTTTAGGTATCATCTTGGTATCATTCTTTTCAGCCAGCGGCCGGCTTTAATGTAAAAGCAATCCTAGTGGCTAATTAGCCTCTGGACTGCTTTTACAAGCAGTGGGAGGGAATGTCCCCCCCCCGGATATAAAAAGCGCCATTGGGAAATTGGGAAAGCATTTTATCACACCGATCTTGGTGTGGTCAGATGCTTTGAGGGCAGAGGAAAGATCTAGGGTCTAGACCCCAGTTTTTTCAAAAAAAGAGTACCTGTCACTACCTATTACTATCATAGGGGATATTTACATTCCCTGAGATAACAATAAAAATGATAAAAAAAAAAAAAATATGGAAGGAACAATTTAAAAAAAAAATAAAAAAGCAAAATTAATAATAAAAAAAAAAAAAAAAAAAAAAGCACCCCTGTCCTGCCCTGCTGTTGCCCAATGGCGAACGCAAGCGTCGGTCTGGCGTCATATGTAAACAGCAATTGCACCATGCATGTGAGGTATCACCGCGAAGGTCAGATCGAGGGCAGTCATTTTAGCAGTAGACCTCCTCTGTAAATCTAACGGGGTAACCTGTAAAGGCTTTTAAAGGCTTTTAAAAATGTATGTAGTTTGTCGCCAATGCGCGTTTGTGCGAAATTTTAAAGCATGTCGTGTTTGGTATCTATGTACTCGGCCTAAGATCATCTTTTTTATTTCATCAAACATTTGGGCAATATAGTGTGTTTTAGTGCATTAAAATAAAAAAAAGTGTATTTTTTTCCCCAAAAAATGCGTTTGAAAAATCGCTGCGCAAATACTGTGTAGAAAAAAAAATGCAACACCCACCATTTTATTCTGTAGGGCCTTTGCTTTAAAAATATATATAATGTTTGGGGGTTCAACATAATTTTCCTGCAAAAAAAAATATGTTTTCATGTAAACAAAAAGTGTCAGAAAGGGCTTTGTCTTCAAGTGGTTAGAAGAGTGGATGTAAGCTTCCTAATGTTGTGTATAAAATGCCAGAACAGTTCAAAACCCCCCCAAATGACCCAATTTTGGAAAGTAGACACCCCAAGCTATATACTGAGAGGCATGTCGAGTCCATGGAATATTTTATATGTTGACACAAGTTGCGGAAAAAAGACAATTTTTTTTTTGTTTTTGCACAAAGTTGTCACTAAATGATATATTGCTCAAACATGCCATGGGCATATGTGGAATTACACCCCAAAATACATTCTGTTGCTTCTCCTGAGTACGGGGATACCACATGTGTGAGACTTTTTGGGAACCTAGCCGCGTACGGGACCCCAAAAACCAATCACCGCCTTCAGGCTTTCTAAGGGTGTAAATTTTTGATTTCACTTCTCACTGCCTATCACAGTTTCGGAGGCCATGGAATGCCCAGATGGCACAAACCCCCCCCCCCCAAATGACCCCATTTTGGAAAGTAGAAACCCCAAGCTATTTGCTGAGAGGTATTGTGAGTATTTTGCAGATCTCGCTTTTTGTCACAAAGTTTTGAAAATTGAAAAAAAAAAAAGAAAAAAAAAAATTCTTTCTTCATTTTCAAAAACAAATGAGAACTGCAAAATACTCACCATGCCTCTCAGCAAACAGCTTGGGGTGTCTACTTTCCAAAATGGGGTCATTTGGGGGGGGGGTTTTGTGCTATTTTGGCATTTTATGGCCTTCAAAACTGTGATGGGTAGTGAGGAGTGAAATCAAAAATTTGCGCCCTTAGAAATCCTGAAGGCGGTGCTTGGTTTCCGGGGTCCCGTACGTGGCTAGGCTCCTAAAAAGTCCCACACATGTGGTATCCCCGTACTCAGGAGAAGCAGCAGAATGTATTTTGGGGTGCAATTCCACATATAACCATGGCATGTGTGAGCAATATATCATTTAGTGACAACTTTTTGTAATTTTTTATTTTTTTTTGTCATTATTCAATCACTTGGGACAAAAAAAAAAATATTCAATGGGCTCAACATGCCTCTCAGCAATTTCCTTGGGGTGTCTACTTTCCAAAATGGGGTCATTTGGGGGGGGGGGGGTTTGTACTGCCCTGCCATTTTAGCACCTCAAGAAATGAGATAGGCAGTCATAAACTAAAAGCTGTGTAAATTCCAGAAAATGTACCCTAGTTTGTAGACGCTATAACTTTTTACTAAAGACATGTGGCTGAATACATTTTGGCCTAAATGTATGACTAAAATTGAGTTTATTCGATTTTTCTTATAACAAAAAGTAGAAAATATCATTTTTTTTTCAAAATTTTCGGTCTTTTTCCGTTTATATCGCAAAAAATAAAAATCGCAGAGGCAATCAAATACCATTAAAAGAAAGCTCTATTTGTGGGAAGAAAAGGACGCAAATTTTGTTTGGGTACAACATTGCATGTCCGCACAATTTACAGTTAAAGCATCGCAGTGCAAAATTCTGAATTCACCTCTGGTCCTTTAGCTACCAAATGGTCCGGGGCTTAAGTGGTTAAGTACCCTCTCCCGGCATGCACAGTGGGTAGACCACGCCCACTGCACAGCTGCCGAGAGAGGACACCCAATAGTGTTGCAACGCTACCTGCGGTTCAACCTGAGAACTGGGTAACAGCGCCACCTACAGGTCAAAGGGAACTGTACGACCAGGCAACACCGCAGCAGAGCAGAAGTCAATTTAAAGGAATCAAACAGCCTGAGCCAAACTATTGCTCAGGCTATCCCCTAAATTTCAGGCATAGCGACCCCAAATATGGGGGGTCTGCTACACATCTTTCACACACGAGCAGCCCGTACAGTCAGAACACATCTTCCCCACCATTACACCCCCCAAAATGAGCAGGTTAGGAATTTATAGTGTATAAATGTGTATATGTAGCACACGGACCCTTTTTCCCTATCTTTGGGTTACTTTTAGGAAAAGGGCACACCGTACTATATGCCCGTACCCTCCTGTGTGAAGAGGTTTAGCGGTGTAATTTTTAGGGGTCCTACAGCTGGGTTCCTCCATCAGTTGGTTCTCATCCCCAGGATATAGGGACATGTCTCTGTTTCTCCCAAGTAATTCCAATATCACTTCCACCGTGGACTCATTTAGGTTCCTTCTTAGATGCGATCGGGAGATCCCCTGCCACAGAATCTATAATGTCCCGAACCTCTTAACTGTTGCATTATTAGGCCCTTGGCGGATAGATGAAATCCCTCCAGAAAGTTACTGGGCCCCTTCCTTCACCCTGAACTCTCACCGGTCCTTCGGAAAGGTCCTCCCCGGCCTCCTCTTCTTAGAGCAGGTCCCCTCGCAAGGAGCACCCTGGGATTCTTCTTCCCCGAAGTGGGCTCCAGCTTAAGGTGCTGGGCCCAGGGCTGACGTTGCAGCCCCAGGGCTAAAGGTGCCTGGGACTGAGGCACACGTGGCCACATGGCCTGGAGGGCCACGCTGTTGACTCGGACTCCACTACAGGCCATAGGGAACTGCACACCAGTATACCACCTGATGAACAAAATAGCACAGCCTATAAATGAGAACGGTCTGAGCCTAACTACTGCTCAGACCAGCCCCTAAATTTGGGTAATGGGACCCCTTAGATTTGGGACACCCGCTACACATATATATATATATATGTAGCGCCCTTCCCAAATGGTTGGGACGCTATGTGTAAATTTAGTGGTATGTCTGAGTCATAGTTAGGCTCAGACCAGTTGATTGTTCTAAATTTGCTTTTGCTCTGGGTGTGATACTGCCTGGCAGTTATGTTCCCTATTCGCCTGTAGGTGGCACTGCCACCACTGGCCCAGGTTGAACTACAGGGGTATCACAACACCTTGGGTGTCCTTTCTTGGCAGCCGTGCAATGGGCGTGGTTAACCAGCTGTGCATGCTGGGGAGGGGTACATAAGGGGCAGACGCCATATTAGTGGGGAGTTGGAGTGCGCGCCTCGTGGCCCGCATGGCACGGGGTGCGTGTGTGTGTTCTAGCCCCGAGCATCTTCAGCCTGAGGCTACATCGCTACCTGGTAGGCCCAGCTCTGCTGGCTGGGGCCTATGCCTTTGGAAAGGATCCCAAGCTACCCACCTGCGGGAAGCCCACTCTTAGGGAAGGAGGCCAGGGGAGGATCTGCCCCAGAGGAGACTGGTGACGGTACTGCTGTCTCGGGAGGAAGCCTGGAAACTCACCTAAGAAGGGATCCATTACCTTCTTGTGAAAAAAAAGAAGGGATCCATTACTACAATCCCTGCAATACGCCGATCTGGCATATAGGGGGGGATGTATAATGGAAGGGGGGGCTGTGTACTGTAAAGGGGGCTGTGAATTTTTTTCCCCTTAAACTACCCTCTTAAAATTGAGGTGCGTGTTATACGCCGATAAATACGGTAGATAAATAGATAGATAGTTAAATAGAAAAATAGGAAAATAGATAGAATATATAAAAATATAACAATCAAATAATGGGAAAGTTATGTTTTTTATGTATCCACAGACAAGTAGATTACGTATTATGTTTATAATTGTTCAGTGTCAAGGATAATGTATAAAAACTTATATTGTAGAAATTATTTGGTTATTGAAATTTCAAAGAATGGAAGAAATTGTATTTATTAATTCATAATTTATATTACAAAGCAATATAATTTAATATATCAAAGATATTTATTTCTTCTTTATGTTAAATTAGTTATATAATATGGTTAAAGTTATGTAGCGGGTAGGTACCTTTCAGTTTGCTGATTCGGGTGGAGACATCAGTGATGTTCAGTTCCCTGCGGCCCAGCAGGTGGTGCTGTCACTTTGGGCCGGGGTTGAACCATCGCTGGAGTACCCTTTTTGGTCTCTCGCGGCTGTTGTGCGGCGGGGCGGGGAACCCGCTGTGCTGGCTGGGAGAGGCTATAAAAGGGGCGGACATCTTCGCCACGAGGTCCGAGTCCCAGGCACCTTTAGCCTGAGGGCTGCTGTCCAGCGGTCGGTGTCCAGGCGGCCTAGGCCTGGACACGTGGAGTTCGGGAGCCACCCCAGACACCTTCAGTCTGGGGTGAGGTGCATCGTTCAGACCTGGGGCCCAGCTTCTGCCACTGGGACCCGCCCGGGAGGAATCGTCCTAAGACACCCACAGAATCGGGTGTCTGAATCCAAGCGTAAGGGACCGCGCAGGTGACCTTCCCGTAGATCTGGTGCAGCAGATTGCCAGTGCCGGGACAGGGCCTCCGGAGACCGTCGGGATGGATGTCCTCGCCAAACAGGGGCCATATTCACACGGAAGGTGGTCCATGTTCTAAGGTCGGTGGCAGAGACCTTACTCAGGTCGGTGCAAAGACCGTTACTCAGGCCTGTGGCAGAGGCCCCAAACAATTCACCCGGTAGGTGGCAGCTACCAACTTCACGGTCGGTGGCAGAGACCGTGCGCCAGGCCTATCCACACGAGAAAGGGATAGGAGAGTTCATTGTGCCTAAGCCTACTCTTATCCAAACCCCTGTCTGTCTGTTATGGAAGTTCAACTGATTATGTTCATTCTGGTATCGAAGAAATAAAGGAGTGTTGAACTCTTAAATGGTGTGGGTCTCTATTACTGGCAGACACACCTCCACGGAAGAAGCGGAGGCTCCACATGCAGAATGCAGACCCGAAGGTAATCTAAAGAGACTTTTCTCAAACCTCACATACATGCAAGGTGAGAGCTGGGCATAGTATCCTGCACTCTCTCCTCCAGAGTACCCCTAGACAACAGCCAAGAACAACCGATACAGGGGAGAGAGAGAGTGAGGCCGCTACACGTGGGGGCATCGTGTCCAGGATGTGTTCGTGTTACTATGGAGCTGAAGTTGTGGAATTTGAACGTGTCTGCCCGGAAGAGTTCCGAGTAGGTCGGCCATGTTGGCCACTGCGTCAAGAGGCACACCCTCCCTGCTCAGTTCGTGGGCGCGACCTAGGCCGAGAGGGGAAAGCCTGCGAACTGGGGCGAAAAAGGGGAGGAGTCCAGTCATGTGAAGGACTACATGTGGGGACTTTGGCGCCAACCTTGCAGTGCGCAATGGATCAGCAGAGAGTCGCCATGCATCGTGGATTCCACTTCATCCTTCTACCACGAGTTTGACTACTGCTGCTGCTCCGATAATGGATACGGGGATCCGGCTAAAGCCCCGGGGACGATTCACCCTGTATTCATGCATGGACGTTGAGGCCCTGGGTTTGATTTGTGTTCAGGACTGGTGTGTCAGCTGAATCCGTTCGGGCGCTGCGAGGCCTGCGGGGAGTTCTTATTTGAGTTGGAGCCACCTGTCGAGAGCCAAGAACCATCCACCTCAACCGCACTACAGGCACCACCACTCAGGAAGGAGGAATCACAGCTTTGACAGCCGTCCCTGTGCGCACTGCAGTGACCGCGGGGGAGGTTGCGATTAGAGAGATACGGGAGAAATCCGAGGATGCTGACTCTGTCACCACTGCTTCCCAGCGTCCACCGCCGAAGAGGAAGACCGGCATGGTTGCCCCGTCCAGTGGTCGCGGTGGATCATCCTGCCCGCCTACGCCCGGCCCGGATGGATCTGGTAGGAAGAGTCCCGGACATCCCTCCTCAAGTATGGGCCGAGGTAAGCCGGGGCAAGGGACTTGGTGTTCGGGTGGAGGTGTCGGGGAGTCACGGCCCTGTGTGTTCACGGGAGGTAGCGGTTCAGTCTCTACTACAGGCTACCTGCCGGCGGAGGAGTGTGACACCTCCGACCTAGAGTTGCTCTCCGAGTTGGGAGACGACGTCGTCATAGACAAACTTTTTGCTCAAAAGGGTTGGGACAAGATGCCTCTCTCCTCATCCCACAGAGTCAGGGATCCACCTATGTCAACAGGGGATAGTACACCCCGGGTGGAGGCACCAGCGCCTGAGGAGGGATCCTGTCCCCAGTCTGCCCTTCCACCCCCAGTGCCACCTGCATCTAGTACCGGGGGAAAGAGACTGTTATTGCGGGCACCTATGCCCAGGATGGAGGTGATCAAAGTGCCTCGGCACCCGGATGCTATTGTTCTGCCGGGAGAAGGAGATCGCCATACCATGCCTCCGTTAGCGAGACTACAACGCCTTTTCTGCCAAAAGGTTGCCAACGAGTATGGGTGGGAATACCCATATTTGTCTATGGAACTTTTGTATGAGGTGGAAGATTGCAGGGAGCGCTGGTACAATGACTTTGTGTGGACGCACATTCAGGTCCCACATGCCCGCAGGTACCTCACGTGTTCCCCCAAAGCATCTCAACGCTTCAAGGACTGTAAGGCAGAATGGATGTTGGGTCGGCACATCCACGCGGATAAGGTGCTGATTCGACGGAAAGAAGGGGAGGATGTCGAGTACCATTTAGAGACAATGGACCAGCATTTGAAGCCTCTTGTCCTGCCGCACCCAAGGTTCTATCTATGGGAGAAAAAAAGACTCCGTCCTTGCTTAGTCTACTGCTGCTGAACTTTCCGGGGGTTGTTGTTCTGTTGCCCAGAAACCCAGTGACTGTACCCGAGTTTAATGGGTGTTTGTGCTCTTTGGAGGAATTGGAGGACTGTTGCCGTTGTTTGTCCTTCAGTAACCCTTTTTCACAGAGTGATTGTGGACTTTGGGGTAGTTAGAGCTGCAGAAGAAGATGGAGGAAAAAGTCTTCAACAGGTGCAGTTACCGCGACACTGTCACCAGGTGGCAGTGTTGCGCATCAATATTCACTTTTCAAACACACACTTAAAGAAGGAAAGGATTTCTTTACGGAGAAGTTTTTTCGTTCTTACACGAACACATGTGTCAGGGTTATGTGTGCTAATGTTTCTTTTCCCCTCTGCAGGAGAACGTCCCATCAAGACCGCTGAGAAAGGGGCGGGTCTTAGTTAGGATGGGTGGGGAAAATGTTACTGTGATTTGTGAATGTTTTGTTGTTAGGTGTTGTTTGTTTCCCTTCCCTCCCCTTTCATGTTAGGTTCAGGCACAATGGGGTAGTTAGTTTTTTTTTTTTTGAGAAAAAAAGAAAAGAGAAAACCTTTTGTATTTTTGAATTTTTTTAGTCGGTTTCTGGATTAGGCTATGTCAGTTTTTGGCATAGTTTACCCCAGACACTGGGGACCAGTGTCAAATAACCTGGGGGGTGAGTGTAGCGGGTAGGTACCTTTTTAGTCTGCTGATTCGGGTGGAGACATCAGTGATGTTCAGTTCCCTGTGGCCCAGCAGGTGGTGCTGTCACTTTGGGCCGGGGTTGAACCATCGCTGGAGTGCCGTACCCTTTTTGGTCTCTCGTGGCTGTTGTACGGCGGGGCGGGGAACCCGCTGTGCTGGCTGGGAGAGGCTATAAAAGGGGCGGACATCTTCGCCACGAGGTCCGAGTCCCAG
The DNA here is from genome assembly GCA_029206835.1 of Rana muscosa. Lineage (NCBI taxonomy): Eukaryota > Metazoa > Chordata > Amphibia > Anura > Ranidae > Rana > Rana muscosa. Next base: position 428,236,286 of record CM055123.1, read on the forward strand.
GCACCTTTTGCCTAAAGGGGTGCTGTCCAAAGGTCGGTGTCCAGGCGGCCTAGGCCTGGACACGTGGAGTTCGGGAGCCACCCCAGACACCTTCCGTCTGGGGTGAGGTGCATCGTTCAGGCCTGGGGCCCAGCTTCTTCCACTGGGACCTGCCCGGGAGGAATCGTCCTAAGACACCCACAGAATCGGGTGTCTGAATACAGGCGTAAGGGACCGCGCAGGTGACATTCCCGTAGATCTGGTGCAGCAGATTGCCAGTGCCAGGACAGGGCCTCCGGAGACCGTCGGGATGGATGTCCTCGCCAAACAGGGCCATATTCACACGGAAGGTGGTCCATGTTCTCAGGTCGGTGGCAGAGACCGTTACTCAGGTCGGTGGCAAAGACCGTTACTCAGGCCTGTGGCAGAGGCCCCAAACAATTCACCCGGTAGGTGGCAGCTACCAACTTCACGGTCGGTGGCAGAGACCGTGCGCCAGGCCTATCCACACAAGAAAGGGATAGGAGAGTTCATTGTGCCTGGGCCTACTCAAATCCACACCCCTGTCTGTCTGTTATGGAAGTTCAACTGATTATGTACATTCTGGTATTGAAGAAATAAAGGAGTGTTGAACTTTTAAATGGTGTGGGGCTCTATTACTGGCAGACACACCTCCACGGAAGAAGCGGAGGCTCCATATGCAGAATGCAGACCCAAAGGTAATCTAAAGAGACTTTTCTCAAACCTCACATACATGCAAGGTGAGAGCTGGGCGTAGTATCCTGCACTCTCTCCTCCAGAGTACCCCTAGACAACAGCCAAGAACAACCGATACAGGGGAGAGAGAGAGTGAGGCCGCTACAGTTATAAGAAGTTAAATCTATGAAGGTAAAGGAAGACATTTTTTAACATTACATAATTTAGATGGAGAATAAATAAAAATTAATAAATAATATAATAATTTATAGTTTCTTGATGAAAAGAAATGGTTAAATATTTCACAGGAATATCCCAGCGTTTTGGAAAAAGCTTATGTACAATATCTGAAACACTAAATTGTATGAATGTTTATTGTATTGTATGTATTGGAAAATAAAGAGGATCAGAACAGACATGGGAGTAAGTCACACATGTGCAAGTCACAAGCAAGTCTCAAGTCTTAACCTTCAAGTCTCAAGCAAGTCCCAAGTTACTGTGACGAAAACCAAGCAAGTCAAGTCGAGTCCCTGCTACAAGTCAAGCAAGTCAAGTCAAGTCATTTATTTTGGTCAAGTCACACACAAATCAAGTCAAAATACTTATCTACCCCATACTGTATAAAAATAATAGAAGGAATAACAATAAATAATATTGGTTATGTGCCCATGCCTCACTGTGCCCGTGTCTCGCTGTGCTCAATGTCTCTGTGCCCGTGTCTCACTGTGCCCATGCTTCACTGTGCCCGTCAGCCGTGTACCTGATCGGCGGCATCCCGGCGGCCATTCCAGTATTCAAAAGCCGCGCCTCCTCCTCGTCTGTGATAGGCGGAACACTCAATTTCCCAGCATTCAGTGTTCCGCCTATCACGGACATCCGCTCATCCTCATAACACAGACGAGGATAAGAGGATGTCTGTTATAGGCTGAACACTGCCTGCTGTGAAATTGAGTGTTCCGCCTATCACAGACGAGGAGGCGCGGCTTTTGAACACTGCAATGGCCGCCATCTGTCTGCATGACGCGCTGATCAGGTAGGCAGACGGCGGCTTGCGGTTAGTGGTGTCAAGTCATTGCAAGTCATATAGTCAAAGTCAAGTCGCAAGTCATTAGTGACAAGTCAAAGTCAAGTCGCAAGGCATTAGTGACAAGTCAAGTCGAGTCATTTATTGAATTCTGTCAAGCAAGTCCTCAAACAGGTGACTCGAGTCTGACTTAAGTCAAGTCATGTGACTCAAGTCCCCCACCTCTGGATCAGAAACATTTATTATTTAAGATGAATGCACTTATTTTCTTTGTTAATTATAGTGCATTGAGGGGGAATTGTTAGATATTTTGAGTTTATTACTATTTTAAGTGATAAAAGTTTCCGAAATCTTTTTTGAAACATGTTAATTTTGAAGGTTGCTGAGGACAAGAGAAAGGTCATTTGACATCTATTCTCAGGAACTATGTCAGGACAATGGGTGGATTTATGTTACTTAATATACACAAGTGGGTGTTACTTCTGTGGGATAGTTAGTGCTACCTTCCTTGGAGCGATGCTAAATGTAAATTATGCTTAGCTTTGCTCTACTAGCAGTATAATAATGCCTCACAAGTGAACATGAGTTAGGAAAGGTCGGGGGAAGGGACCCATTGCAGGAAGATGTACCATCATACCATCTGACACCTCATTCCTCCTTCTGAAGCAACCATCTTACCATGTGTTACCAGCTGTCATTATGTAAGCATTGTCTTTTTGCTTGTCTTTCTTGAAGAATAAACAACCTTTTTTTGAAGATAACCTCTTTCTTGAATTTTGGAACGAAACGCCTAGAAAGAAGACACTAATTGACTTAACACGTGTCTTGGTCTATTTTTACAGTGAACAAACAGGAAAGGCAGTTAACCCCTTCTTAAGCTATGAAGGATCTTGGAGTAGCTTTTCATACCCAAATATGTCAAGAGGTTTTCCAAAACGGCAAATGAAAATCTGCGTATGAAGAGTCATGGAGACAGAATTTATGTCAGCGAGGGATTGCATTTTCCCCATTGGGACATTTTACAGCAGCCATTCCAGTGCTGCCAGGTGGCACATGGGGGGGGGGGCCTTTTCAATTTGCCTTCCTCTGTTAATAGTAGACATGTGCAATTTGTTTAGTTTCTAATTAGAAAATCTGAAATTCCGAATTTAGAGAAATTTGTTAATTCCAAAATTTCCGAATTTTTAAATTTCTGAATTTCCGAATCCTACGGATCAGAAAGTCTTTGTGTCTGCACAAATTAGCAAGAACTGGAGTTTTGGACACCAGAGTGCCTCTATTGTGGTGTGCCTCTCAGCCCAGGAGATAGAATAATTCTGACGTCGGATGCCAGTCTGCCTCCAGTCTGAAGAGACAAGTGCAAGGCCATTGGAGCCTAGTGGAATGCAGATGCTCTGACTGGCTTAAATGTAAAACAACTTTTTTCTAGCATTGCAAGCCTTTCAGGATCTTTCTATAAGGGGCCCAAGTGAAATTGATTGACAAGGCAGCAGTAGTTTACATTGCCCACCAAGGGGGCACTAAGTGTCTGTCTTTTACCTTTACTTTTTGTAACATAAACTTTTCGCCGGACGGGGAGCTGCTTACAGGCAGTTAAAGGCTACTTACTAAGAAATTAGGATCCACTAACAGATAAGTTAGGCAAATTATTTTCCAACAATAAGTACCTCTACTAGTATTGGCTCTATGGTACATTCCAGCGGTAGTTCCCATAGAGAGTCCTCTGAACACACAGCTTACGGTATTTGTAACAATGTACAAAGGTGAAGTGATAGAAGGTGGATTCACACTGCCATGGGTTTTGTCAGTTGGCGTTTGTCTTCCTCCAGTGTCCTTGATTATGAACACCTTTATGTCATACAGGTGCTTTCCACCTGCCGGAGAGGCCTTGGTTTTCATTGCTCCCCAGATGCCATTCAGCACCACCAATCCTGTTTCCGGTCAGACAAGATCTTTTATGCCAACATCAATGGCAGCACCCCAATTCAGTGAGACTCTGAATAGCCTGGCTATTGAATCGGCCGGACTAGAGGTGCAGGAATTCTCATCCGAGGTGATTCAGACCTTGGCAAAGACCACAAGACCATAAATGCTACATATGAGGATATGAAGGAAGCTTGTTGTTCTGTTTGCTCAGCAAAGTTTTCTCTCCTGTGTCCCCAGCTCTAGACATTTTTACAATTGGCGCTTTAAGGTTGGTCTGGCATACAACTCCATTAAACAAATGTATCCTGCAAGCCGTAGTCCATATAGGACCACCAAGGACATTTTTGTTCCGTTCATGGAACCTAGGCTTGGTTCTAAAAATCTGTCATACAGGCATCCTTTGCTACAATAGCTTAATTCCCATTGCGGTCCCCAGAGGTAAAACTAGTTCCTCGGACAGCAGTTGCTTCCGACAGAAGGATTTTGGAGGTTGCAGCACTTTCCTAAAAAGATCCATTTTGTGTATTTTTTTTAGTGATACTATGTCCATCTCCAAGTGTTATCCAGTTTCCAGGAAAACCTGGGGGCAGTCCCTTGAAGCATTCACATGGAGTTACTGAGTATACAGCAGGAAGACTTCAGGTCCTTACACAAGTTGCTAACAGTGTACATGCAAAGATCGAAGACCTAAAGAAAGTGGACAATCCTTTTCATTTCGCCGTCAGGTTCTTGAGTCATCTTCTATTTGTTCCCCAGGCTCATTAGATTGGCATGCAGGAAGTGGACCCTTCTGCTCAGGAACAGGGGCAAGCTCCTTCAAACTGAGGGGTGGCAGCCTTTGGGGCAGTCATGCCAGGATGTCAGTGAAGAGTATATGAGAGATGGGTAGCCCTTCATTCAACTTTACAAGCTAGGCGTGCAGTCGGCAAGTTCTACAAAGTTTGGGACGAGACATATAAATAATTTTTGTCTTTGGCAGCTTTTCTGCGATTTTCAATGTTTCTTTTCATGTGTTCTCTCCCACCCATTTATTCAGCTAGTTAAATCCCATTGTGTCCTGACGTGAGGTATAGCCAAGAATATGGAAAATTGTTATCAAATACTTACCGTAATTTTCCTTTCCTGGCCTATCCTTACGTCAGCACAGGATCTTCTCCCAAGTGGCCTGTCGCAGGCTAGATTATCAAACACACCAATGGGGGAGGAGCTACCTTTTATTCTGCTAGATACAGGTGGTCATGTGGGGGCTCCGGAGGAGGCGTTAACCCCATTGTGTGCTGACGTGAGGATAGGCCAGGAAAGGAAAATTACGGTAAGTATTTGATAATAATTTTCCATAATACTGCAGTTCCGATTATATAGTGCACTCAGTGCCTTTGACAGAATTAAGAGGAAACCGGCAATGGTTCCCCCCGTCCATACCAGGCCCTTTGCGTCTGGAATGGATTTTGAGGGGGACCACAACGCCATTTAAAAAAAAAAATTACGTGGAGTTCACCTTAATATCCATACCAGACCCGACTGTATATTGCCAGGATCTGGCAATACATTACAGCCATGAGCAATTTTAAATGAAAATTTTTTCTTTAGAAATGGGGGTGTTCGGCTCATCCCTAGTGACTATTACAAGATTTGTTGCCATAGGAGACAGTGGACCTACCTATACAGAAGTGGTGTCCGGCTGGAGGCCTTCACCTGTATAGCTGTCTACCTATAGATGTCTCGGAGTCTGCTAATTATCATTGCATCTACTTAAAGTGTGTCCTGCCACTAACCCTCCCAACCACAGATCTTCTTCAGAGACAATAAATCACTTTGCATTCAAAAAGTGTCTGGCGCCCATAACTTCATCTTGCATCTTACCCACCATGCCTTGTAACCCACTCTACACAGAAGGATGTCAGCTCTCCCTGACTCTGGAGGTCACCATTAGGCCTCTAGGGGTTGGGGCCATGGCTACACTTTTAAGTGTAAATCTGAGATCTGAGGTCTTTTTGACCCCAGATCTAACATTAAAAGAGGTCCTGTCATGCTTTTTTTCTATTACAAGGGATTTTTACATTCCTTGTATTAGGAATAAAAGTGATCCAATTTTTATTTTTTTAAAAGGGACAGTGTAAAAATATATATATATTTTTTAAAGCTCCCACCATGCTTGTGCGCAGAAGCGAACGCATACGGAAGTCACTCCCACATGTAAACTGTGTTCAAACCACACATGTGAGGTATCGCCGTGATCGTTAGAGTGAGAGCTTCAATTCTCTGTAACTTAAAACTGGTAACCTGTAGAAATTTTTAAACGTCAGTATTGCTACTATGTTTTTTTTTTTTATTTCTATCTGCATATGTATTGTATACATTCTTGATGGAAACCTGAAATTAGCTTCTTTGATTCCTGGTAATCTCCTTTGTCTTAGAAATTTTTCAATAAATATATGGTAAAATACAAATTTTAAACATCGCCTATGTAGATTTTTAAGTGTCAAAGTTTGTCGCCATTCCATGAGCGAGCGCAATTTTTGAAGCGTGACACGTTGGGTATCAATTTACTTGGCATAGCATTATCTTTCACAATATAGAAAAAAAAATGGGCTAACTTTACTGCTTTCTTATTTAATTCAAAAAAAGTGTATATTTAAAAAATAAAATAAAATTGCATTTGTAAGACCGCCGTGCAAATACGGTGTGACAAAGTATTGCAACTGCTGTCATTTTTTTTTCTCTAGAGTGTCTGAAATAAATAAATAAATTATATATATATATATATATATATATATATATATATATATATATATAATGTTTGGGGGTTCTAAGTAATTTTCTAGCGAAAAAAAATAAATGATTTTAACTTAAACAAGAGTGAAAAATAGGCTTGGTCCTTACGTGGTTAAAAAAAGACTATGCTGTACTGAGGAGTTCCTTGTGTTGTTTTAAGCAGCCCATGAAGATAAAGACTGGCGTTATTTTCTGTTTTGCTGAATAAAGTGTATTTTAAACTTAATTGAACTGTTTCCCAGCCGCCTGTTTACCCCTCAGATCCTGACAATTGGTGGAGATTATGGGGTGCAGGTCAAACCCATGTCCTGGGTTAAAGCTGCCAAGGCTATAAAAGCATCAGATAAAGCAATGGAGGAACTGATTAAAGTGGTTGTAAACCCTCGTTTACAACTTTATGCTACAGGTAAGCCTATATTAAGGTTTACCTGTAGCCAACAAGGATATCTCCTACACCTGCACGGTTTAGGAGATATCCCTGTATTTGCATGTGCCGACGTCATGCGGCACATGCGCACTTAAGCCAACTGAAGCAACGGCACTATGTGCCGTTGCTTCAGTTGTACTGTGCCGTTCCCGCCCGGAAGTGACGTCATCGTGGCTTCGGCCAATCACAGCACCGGAGCCGCGATACACGGAAGTCACTGCGGGACAACATGTCGGCGGCTGGAGGGGGAGACATGGACAGCTGCGGGGGCTTAGATCGGAGGTGAGTACTACATAATGAGCTATGCATACTAGCTCATTATGCCTTTGTCTTGCATGGTCTTTTTTTTTTTTTTTGAGGAGGGCTTACTTCCTCTTTAAGCAATTGATACTGGATAATACACAAGCAGGCCCACCAGGAGCAGGTCCTGGCACAGACAGTCGCTGCTCAACAAGAGACAAACTTCTTACTGGTTGAACAGACAGTGGGGTTTACAGAAGGCAGCGACCCATCAGGCTGGGAGGGTGGGAAATGGCTCCGGTGTAAAGAGTTGACATGCAGAAAGCAGTGCAGTGGACCATGTAAAAGATGACAGCCACAGATAATGTTGAAGCTTCTATGGCAATATCTGAATGGATTGCAACAAGGGTGTCAGGAACCATGAATCAGACTGAGACAGAAAATGCAGTAAAAAAAATATCACACCTTTATTGTAACAAATAGTACAGATCAGGAACATAGTCAAAACATAAGCCAGGGTTCGGAAGCCAAAACCGGTAATCAGACGAGCCGGTAATCAGGAAGCCAGAGATCAGCGTAGTCGGAAGCCAAAGATAAGGAACCAGAAGCAAGGTCAGCCGGGCAAAGTCTTTAACAGGAACTCAGCCGAGACACTCAGGATATGTTAAATAAGGTGAAGGCACGAAAGACATGAACAAGGCAGTATAATAAGCCAGAAGGGGCTGGCTGTAGGCCGGACTGATGAGGCAGGTAATGGTAACCAGGTGAGCCACTGTGGAAACAATGAGTGGCTGGTAATTAACCGACAGCTGAGCAGCCTTGAGCACTGAGAAGAGAGCTTCTAGAAGCCCAGCCCTGACAAAGGGAAGGTCTGCCTGAGAAAGAATGGGTGGATGTACTGGCCCCTTTCCTGACTGCAGATCCTCAACTGGGGAATTGTGATTTGGTCTCAGAGTCAGCATGGGACTATACTGGGGTTGTCACCTCATCCCTTTAAACCCGAACACATATGAATTACACAGGTTCTGAGGCTAATTTAATGCAAATAAGGCACCAAGTGAGTTTAATTACCTCCTTAATCAGCCACAGAACATGTGTCATTAACCACTGCTCACGGTATATATACGTCGGCAGAATGGCACGGACAGGCACAATCACGTACCTGTACGTGGCCCTTTAACTGCCTGCTGTGTGGTCACGCGCAGTCATCCCCGTGAGTCGGACCGCGGGTCCCGCGGACTTGATCGCCGCAGGAATCCCCGCGATCGTCTCACGGAGAGATGGAGGGGGGAGATGTTAGTGTAAACACAACATCTCCCCGCTCCCCTACTGACAATGTCACCGATCTCTGCTCTGTGTAATCAAAGCGGAGATCAGTGACGTCACAGGCCAAGCCACGCCCACACACAGTAAGAATCACTCATTAGGACACACTTGACCCCTTCAGCAACCCCTACAGGTTAACCCCTTCACTGCCAGTGTAATTTTCACAGTAACCAGTGCATTTTTATAGCACTGATCGCTGTGAAAATGACAATGGTCCCAAAAATGTGTCAAAAGTGTCTGATGTGTCCGCCATAATGTCGCAGTCACGAAAAAAATCACTGATCGCCGCCATTAGTAGTAAAAAAAAAACGCTAAAACTTTTGCGCATAACCAATCAACGCCAATTGTGATTTTTTTTTTTTTTTTTACCAAAAATATGTAGAAGAATACGTATCGGCCTAAACTGAGGAAAAAAATGTTTTTTTTTATCTATTTTTTGGGGATATTTATTATAGCAAAAAGTTAAAAATATGGCATTTTTTTCTAAGTTGTCGCTCTATTTTTTTTTATAGAGCAAAAAATAAAAAACGCAGAGGTGATCAAATACCACCAAAGGAAAGCTCTATTTGTGGGGGAAAAAAAAAGGACGTCAATTTTGTTTGGGAGCCACGTCGCACGACCGCGCAATTGTCAGTTAAAGCGACGCAGTGCCGTATCACAAAAAGGGGCCTGGTCCTTTAGCTACAAAATGGTCCGGGGCTGAAGTCATTAATATGTGTTCCATTTTAAAGGGATGAGGTGACAACCCTAGATTATACATTGGTAAAGGCAGAAATACTAGCCAGGCTGGGAGTGACTGTTGCTTTGAGGGCGAGCCGAGTTCATGGCTGGCGCTTTGACAGGGCTAAGCCTGCCTGTGTGCAGCTGTATCATCTAATGCAGGGGGTCTCCAAACTTTTCAAACAAAGGGCCAGTTTTATTGTCCTACAGACTTTAGGGGGGCCGGATTGTGGCCGGCAGGAGCAGAAAATGTCCCAGGCCCGGCATCAGTGAGAATAAATATGGCCTCAGGGTTGGTGGTCAATAGGAGGAGGAGTACTGCCCCTATTAGTAGGAGGAATAGAATCCCATGATTGGTATTGGTGGGAGGAATAGTCCCCCAAGTGCCGGAGAAAGGATAGCAAAGGGCCACATTTGTCCCTCGGGCCGCAGTTTGGAGGCACCTGTTCCAGAAGTTCAGGACTCTGTGCAGGTCAGTCAAGTTCCTCCACCCCAAACTCACTCATCCATGTCTTTATGGACCTTGCTTTGTGCATTGGTCCAAATCATTTTGTGGAGTTCTGCAACAGCTGGAGGGCCGAAGTCTGGAGATCCCTGATCTACAACATCAATAAGGAAGATCACTCATATCAATTCTATGGTGTTACAAAAGTATTCCTTTCCTAGTGAAAGATTTCCCGCACTCTGAACATGTTTATGGACGCTCACCTGTGTGAATTCTCTGATGTGTAACAAGTGCTCCTTTCTGAGTGAAAGATTTCCCGCACTCTGAACATGTATAAGGAAGTTCACCTGTGTGAAGTTTCTGGTGTCTAGTATGTGCTTCCTTAAAGGTGAAAGATTTCCCGCACTCTGAACATGAATAGGGACGCTCAGCCGTGTGAACTCTCTGGTGCTGAAGAAGGTGTCCTTTCCGAGTGAAAGATTTCCCGCACTCTGAACATGAATAAGGACGCTCGCCTGTGTGAATTCTAAAATGTGCAACAAGGACTGCTTTATGAGTGTAAGATTTCCCGCACTCTGAACATGAATAAGGACGTTCCCCTGTGTGAACTCTCTGGTGATAAACAAGGTGTTTTTCCTGAGTGAAAGATTTCCCGCACTCTGAACATGAATAAGGACGCTCACCTGTGTGAATTCTCTGATGTGTAACAAGTGCTCCTTTCTGAGTGAAAGATTTCCCGCACTCTGAACATGTATAAGGAAGTTCACCTGTGTGAACTTTCTGGTGTCTAGTATGTGCTTCCTTAAAGGTGAAAGATTTCCCGCACTCTGAACATGAATAAGGACGTTCCCCTGTGTGAACTCTCTGGTGCTGAAGAAGGTGTCCTTTCCGAGTGAAAGATTTCCCACACTCTGAACATGAATAAGGACGCTCACCTGTGTGAGTTCTCTGATGTGTAACAAGTGCTCCTTTCTGAGTGAAAGATTTCCCGCACTCTGAACATGAATAAGGACGTTCCCCTGTGTGAACTCTCTGGTGATAAACAAGGTGTTTTTTCCGAGTGAAAGATTTCGTGCACTCTGAACATGAATAAGGACGCTCACCTGTGTGAATTTTAAAATGTTTAACAAGGTTTCCTTTCTCAGTGAAAGATTTCCCGCACTCTGAACATGAATAAGGATGCTCACCCATGTGAATTCTCTGGTGTTCAGCAAGTTTTCCTTTCAGAGTGAAAGATTTCCCGCACTCTGAACAAGCGAAATTACACTCATTTGTGTGAAGTTTCTGGTGTCTAGTAAGTGCTCTCTTAAAGGTGAAAGACTTCCCGCACTCTGAACATGAATAGGGACGCTCACCTGTGTGAATTCTCTGGTGATTAACAAGGTCTCTTTTCTGAATGAAAGATTTCCCGCACTCTGAACATGAATAAGGACATTCGCCTGTGTGAATTCTAAGATGTTCAACAAGGACTGCTTTATGAGTGAAAGATTTCTCGCACTCTGAACATGAATAAGGACGCTCACCTGTGTGAACTCTCTGGTGTTCAGCAAGTTTTCCTTTCCGAGTGAAAGATTTCCCGCACTCTGAACATGAATAAGGACGTAACCCTGTGTGAATTCTCTGGTGCTGAAGAAGGTGTCCCTTCTTAGTGAAAGATTTCCCGCACTCTGAACAAGGGAAAGGACGCTCACCCGTGTGAACTCTCTGGTGCTGAAGAAGGTGTCCCTTCTGAGTGAAAGATTTCCCGCACTCTGAACATGGGAATAGATGGTCACCTCGGTGATCTCCTTCATGGGGTGAGGAAGATTCCTCGGGATTAGAAGGATCTGGTGATCTATCTGCAGTGTGAGATCTTACATGGATATTTACAATCATAGGATGTGATTGATGAGAAGATTCCCCCTGATCAGAGGGATCCATTGATGTCTCCGGACAGGAAGGTCTGTGATGTAGATTTTGTGGATTTGGATTTCCTCCTGGAGGATCCTGTGTGATGACATTATCTTCTGACTTACAATCAGCAGATAATAGAAGATGTCTCTCCGAGGAATTCCTGACATCACATCCATCTGTTGGAAAGAAGGAAAAAAAAGATAAAAAATCTCAGTAGATGACAAATAACTGGAGTTTTAGCTCCTCCCCCCGTCAGTGGAATAAGTGGAAATGCCGATCTCACAGCTGGGCTCCTGTTCTCCCTCCAAAACCAATCAGAAAAGTCTTCACACCGAGTCCATATATGATCTGCTAATTCTAGAATAAGAAATACTTATGACTGAGGCTTCATTATCCGAAACGCGTTAGTGGATTGTTACTCCATCGGATTGGCTGGATTTTATATGATGAAGAGTTTGCAGATCATATATGGACTCCAAGCTGAGTCAGCAAGAAAAAAAAGTCACGTTGGTCTAACAGTCACCACTTTCACAGAGCTCTGGCATGGAACTGGGTACAACTGTAACATCAAAATATGGAGAAAAAAAAAACGCCTTCCCCTAATGCCGCGTACACACGATCGTTTTTAATGACGAGAAAATGTACATTTTTTAAAATGGTCATTAAAAATGATGGTGTGTGGGCTTTCCAGCATTTTTCCCAGACGAGAAAAACGCAGAGAATCACGACGAGAAAAAATTGGAACATGCTCTAATTTTTCACGTCGTCTTTTACATCCTCGTTTTTCTCGTCGTGAAAAACGGGCGTGTGTATGCTTTAACGACGTGAAAAAAAAACGCGCATGCTCAGAATCAAGTATGAGACGGGAGCGCTTGTTCTGGTAAAACTAGCGCTTGTAATGGAGATAGCACATTCGTCACACTGTAACGGACTGAAAAGCGCGAATCGTCTCTCACCAAACTTTACTAACATGAAGGGTGGCGCCATCCGAATAGAACTTCCCCTTTATAGTGCCGTCGTACGTGTTGTACGTCACCGCGCTTTACTCCAACATTTTTTTTCACGATAGTGTGTAGGCAAGGCAGGCTTGAGAGGAAACACGAAAAATCACGTCGAGAAAAACGTTGTTTTTTTCAATGACATTAAAAACGGCCGCGTGTACGCGGCATCAGACTTAAGAGGCAAGAAAACAACTGGGAGAGCTTTTTGCCGAGAAAACTGGCCGTGTGTGTGGTTTCTCGTGGGTAAAAATGCCGGGAATCTCGACGAGAAAAATAGAGAACCTGATCTCTATTTTCTCGTCGGGATTCTCATTGGCCTGTTTCCCGACGAGAAAACCGTGCGTGTGTACGAGGCTACATGCTTACCTGTCCCCAGGTAAAGCCCGCGCATGCTCGATGAGACTTTGACGCATGCGCGGTAGCTTACAAGGGTAGTGTAGGGTGCCTGCTCTTCGTAGTCGATGACGTCACCGCGTTCTTGTCATTCAATAGAACGGCGGTTCCTTTGAATGTGCGTGTGTACACAGGGCTTGGCAAGAAAAGCTTGCCAGGAATCCCGTCGAGAAAACCGTCTTTTTTTTTTTGACGGGATTCTCGCCCATGTGTACAGGGAGGGCTTAATGCCCCGTACACACGATCGGAAAATCCGACACTTAAACTGTGGATTGTTTTCCAACGGAATCTTGGCTCAAACTTGTCTTGCATACACACGGTCACACCAAAATTCCGACCGTCAAGAATGCGGTGACGTACAACACTACGACGAGCCAAGAAAATTGAAGTTCAATGCTTCCGAGTCAGCAAGAAAAAAAAGTCACGTTGGTCTAACAGTCACCACTTTCACAGAGCTCTGGCATGGAACTGGGTACAACTGTAACATCAAAATATGGAGAAAAAACTTCCTCCAAGATTTACAATGCTGGTGTCCTAGGGTGTCACCATCCCTCCTCCATCAGTGTGGAGACAACCTAAGCTGTTAGTGCAATGGTTTATTAAAGGGTTAGATCACCTCTACAGAAGAACTGTAAAGCTGAACTAACACCAGATCCCCTTCCCCCCCTCCTGGACCCCACTTTACATGTGATGGCACTGACCAATCAGAATCCATCTGGTCCATCCTGGCAGCTCAGTATGGAGAAGACAGAGCAGTGGGGTATTTTACTTGTTACAGTTCGCTCTGAGGAACAACTTCTTCCAGTTCACTTCCCAATACTACCAACAAATTAGAGGTACCTCAATGGGGGCGGCATGGGCACCAGCCTATGCCTGCCTACACTTGGGCCTTTGGGAGGAGGAGGAGGTATTTACGTCGCCGATGTACACTGACCATGTGTATGCATGGTTAAGGTACATCGACAATGTACTAGTGATTTGGCGGGGTAGCCGTGAACAATGGACCCCGTTTATTGAACAACTAAATCAAAATGATCGGAATATCCGACTAACGTATGCTGTTAATGAACAACATATTTCCTTCCTTGACCTCTGGATCTTCATCGAGGGCGGAAAACTATGCACACATACCTTTAGAAAAGAGACTGCAGCTAATACCCTATTGAGAGCTGATAGCCACCAACCCCAATCCCTAATAGACGGAATCCCAATAGGCCAGTTTTTGAGGATCAAAAGGAACTGCAGCAAAAAGGAGGACCTAAGAAGAGAAAGCACTGAACTCTATAATAGATTTCGGGAACGAGGGTACTCCCACCGTCAGATCCGAAGGGCAAAACGAAGGGCAGCATGTCAAGACAGGGAAAGCCTCCTCCTCTGCGATCCTTCGATTAAAACTGAAACGCAAAAGTCAGGACCAGTAAGAGTAATTACCCCTTACGGAGCCCAATGGGGCCCCGTTCGTCAAGTACTTGAAAAACATTGGGGCATTCTACTAAATTGCCCTGCCTTGCGAGACATAGTGGGAAGTGCACCTAAACTAGTAGCAAGGAGAGCAAAAAAATATAGGAGATATGTTAATTCACTCAGAATTTGTCAAAGAACCTAACCCCAATTGGCTATCAGAATACCCCAGAAGTAAAAGGTATGTTTGCATGCAACAAATGCCAAATCTGTCCATTTGTGGATCGACAATGTCCTTTACGAACGTAAGTGGACAGGAGACTTTTACCATTTGCGACCTAATTAACTGCTCTACAAGTAGAGTTGTATATATGATCACATGTCCAAAAGTATATATTGGCAAAACTAAAAGACCCTTAAAAGGTAAGGATAGGGGAACACCTACGCGATATTAAAAAGGAGAAAGAAAGGGATCCAGAGAAGGGTCAAGAGAAGCCCCTAGATAAGCACTTTGCCCTATACCATGATGGCAAAATTGAGGGCCTAAAAGTGAAGGGCATTTATCAGCTTAAGCTCCCAAAAAGAAGGGGCGATTTCAATCGCATCCTTCTTCAGAAGGAAAAGTGGTGGATTTTCCGTGTGGGCTCCCTAGCCCCCCCAAGGGTTAAATACTGAACTTAATTTACAAGTTTTTCTTGATTATTGATTAGCAATTATCTTTCCCTCCCCCTTTTTTTTATTATTTTTTTTTATTTTTTTCTCTCCCTCTTTACTTCCCCCTCTTTCCCTCTCCTCTTTCCCCCCTGTGACAGGGGGTCACTTTGGAGCACAGGGTGAGTAATGAAATAATGGACATTGAGAATATGTATGGGATTGTTTTAAAATGGGTCTGTAACATTATTCCCCAATATTGCCCAGGATCTGTAAATAGTTATTCTGTTGTTGCTGAACTCAACAGGTTAAATTAAGAGAGGCTGATGTGTCTCCTGTCTCCTTGTGTAATGCTAATGAGCCTCACCTATGCTACAGGCCCTTTCATTGTGATGATGTTGATTGGAGCTTGGTAGACCGGCTGGCTCCATATTATGGGATGTGGAAGTGTCTTCTGTGAGGAGGGGGGGGGGGGGGGGGAAATCAACCCTCCTGCCTAAGACTGTTTATCAAAGGAGAGGTTTGAACACACCTGACCTGTATCACCATTGTCATTGGACAGTTTAACCCGCCCTGTTCCCCCAAGGATGGGAGGGGAGGGTTTTGAAGAGAAATGTGTTACCATGTGTTTTGAAAATAAAGTCATTCCCTGTTTTGGAACTTGAACACAGAGCGTTGTCTCGTATCTGGGGGGAGAATCATTCGTATGGGGTCTTATTCGGCTGGTTGGAGTGTCTGGTGGCTTTCGTGTGGTTGGAAAGGGAATATCCTAACGGTGTTAACCCCTTTCATACTTGGGGTGCCGTTACACCCCCCCTTTCCCCTCTTCTCCCCACCCTCCTTTCATATAATTGCTAATACTAACTATCTAATGTACCCCCTAAGGCCCAAGAAGATAGGCGTGAATATGAATAAAGGTGCGTAGAGGGAGGGGGAATAGAACAAACCCCCCCCCTCCCTAAACAAAATAAACAAGTGCCCCCTTTTGTTTCTGTTCTTTAAAGCATGAGTTGATTAATGTCATCATATCCACCATATATGTCTTTCTGTTTCCACCTCCATTGCATAACTGAGCACTGGAGCCTTTCTTTACCCTCCCTCCCGCTTGAACATCTACTAATGTCTGTTCCCCAGCTCTCTTCCCCCTACATATGTGTTGGGGGGGGGGGGGGCGATAATTTTCTGTCCATCGTGCTGTCTAAATCCATCTTGATCCTTCCGTTTCTCTCTTCTAGATCTATAAGTCCCTCCATTACTAATAGCAAGAATGATTGTGTTCCTATTGGATTGAAACTATGCCTATCTATATTACTTTTGAGATATGAGTATTTATATTCTAAACTAAATGGCCAAATCGCTCAATAGGATAAACCTCCTTGCCCACACTGATGTTATTAGGGAAGTCCTGATTCTTGAAAATTGAAAAAAGAGAGGACTCTTAGCTCTCCTCTAAGAGAAATTTTCTAGCCAAAATGAACGATTTACCAATGTACATATACTTTCTTTCGTTTCCCTCCACTGTGTGTTAATATGCTTGATCTTTCACTTAAGCAAAAAGGACTGCCTTTTTACTCTCACCTTTGAAATTGTGGGCGGACTTGTCGGCACGGCAACGTCCATAAATAGACCCGCAAGTATCCATCACAGTTCAAGTCCAGACGAAGCTACGCTTCTTCCTAGCGAAACGCGTTGACGTCACAGAGGTCACGTGACGCCAGCAACGCAACCCCCTGCCCAATCACAGCCGTGGAACGGAGAACGGAGCACGGAGCTCAGAGCGCAGAGCTCGGTACCTGGAGCCCGGAGCGTAAATCACACCGCTACCCACCACGCTACAAGCCAATCCACCTTAGTGTGGAACCAAGCTCCAAGGCAGCAGTATAAAGGTATCGTAGACTACTCTGCTGACCAGTACGCCGCCAACCACTCCGCTCCGGCACGGATTGCTTGGAGCTTCCATCTGTCAAGCATAAAGGACGTTGATAACTCAATGGGTAAAGTATGACTCAAAGCGCATGATTATTTGGGAGATCCCAGTGGACCGAGCTGGTCCGGCTTTGTATGTCAGTTGAAACCCCAGATACCCTGAATCATCAGGAGCAACGCCGTCCTTTGCTAGATATCCAGGGAAGGTAATATCTACAGGCTACCCTAGCTCCTCTCACTGCCGTGATACTGAGCCACATTAACAAAATAATGACTTTGCTGTTAAATACTTGATTGTCTCACCTTCCTAAAAACAAATATATGAAGGAGATTTTCCTTAATCATCCCAAGTTGAAGAGAACCTGGTATTATTTACTTCCAAACATAGCAGTCATTATTTAAATAATTCTATCAATCTGGGACTTATATGGAATACCCATATTACATGATCCAACAAGGCATACTTAATTCCAGTTTATTGTAACCGGCAAGATGTTCACATTATAGGATGGACTGAATTTTATTACTCTTATACTCCTCCTTCATCGCCTTGATAGCATTCATGAACTTTGACCGATTCATTTAATTCTCATATTGTGGGTGTATCCTTATTATTCCCCAGCAAGTGGCCACTAATATTTAATATATGACTAGTAGGGCGTGTTTTTGGGCCAAAACCCCTGGGGGTTATTCACTGTGAGGCTGTATCTAGTTATTTATCTATAGGATTTATTTATGTTATTGGTTAAATCCAAGTGGGTTGTACCACTTTACAGCCTCACACTGAATCTTAACGCTGGCGTCCGGACCTATCTGTGCCGTGTGTTTTCCCCTAATTGTTGGTGATGGTGTTGTCAGTCCGTTCTGTTTTATGTTTGATTAAATACCATTACTGAAATTACCTCCCTATCCAGGAGGTTTTCAGTAAAATAGTATATGAAGCTATTTTTTATCTTATAGCACTCTAATTACTTAATTTATGTGAACTTTTTTGATACTTCTAAATAAATTATATATAAATCTCAGTCTTTGGCCTATATTAACTGTCGTTAAAAAGTAGCCACTTTCTTACCCCATTAGTCACACTTGGTTTTTTTTCTTGTGTGGGTATTTCATATCCCCTGACCATTGGAGAGGTGAGAGAGTCCTGATAGTAGAGGATGGATGACGGTAAGTACAGTGAGGACCGGGGGTGGGGGGTGAAGGGGGTCCGGTGTTAGGTCACCTTTACAGTTTTTCTGTATTAGGCAAACTAACCCTTTAATGTGACTTTAGGCGTCTATTTGACCAGCGATGTCTCATCTGCCTTCCATTGAAGGTAATGAAGTACATATTGCGCTCCATCCGCTTTTTCCTCTCAACCACAACAACCCGGGAAAGTGACAGCTGGACCCGGAAGTGATGTCACCCACATACAGTGTATCTGGAAAGTATTCACAGCGCTTCACTTTTTCCACATTTTGTTATGTTACAGCCTTATTTCAAAATGGATCAAATTAATAATTTTCCTCAAAATTCTACAAACAATCCCCCATAAAGACAACGTGAAAGAAATTTGTTTGAAATCTTTGCAGATTTATTAAAAATAAAGAACGAAAAAAATCCCATGTATATAAGTATCACAGCCTTTGCTCAATACTTTGGTGAAGCCCCTTTGGCACCAATTACAGCCTCAAGTCTTTCTGAGTATGATTCTACAAGCTTGGCACATATTTCCAGGCAGTTTCTCCCATTCTTCTTTGCAGGACCTCTCGAGCTCCATCAGGTTGGATGGGGAGCGTCGGTGCACAGCCATTTTCAGATCTCTCCAGAGATGTTCAGTTGGGTTCAAGTCTGAGCTCTGGCTGGGCCACTCAAGGACATTCACAGAGGTGTCTCGTAGCCACTCCTTTGTAATCTTGGCTGTGTGCTTAGGGTGGTTGTCCTGTTGGAAGATGAACCTTCATCCCAATCTGAGATCCAGAGCGCTCTGGAGCTGGTTTTCATCAAGGATGTCTCTGTACATTGCTGCATTCATCTTTCCCTTCGATCCTGACTAGTCTCCCAGTTCCTGCCGCTAAAAAACTTACCCACAGCATGATGCTGCCACCACCATGCTTCACTGTAGGGATGGTATTGGCCAGGTGATGAGCGGTGCCTGATTTCCTCCAGACATGACGCTTGCCATTTAGGCCAAAGAGTTCAATCTTTGTTTCATCAGACCATTTTGTTTCTCATGGTCAGAGTCCTTCAGGTGCCTTTTGGCAAACACCACGCGGGCCGTCATGGGCCGTTTACTGAGGAGTGGCTTCCGTCTGGCCACTCTACCATACAGGCCTGATTGGTGGCGTGCTGCAGAGATGGTTGTTTTTCTGGAAGGTTCTCCTCGCTCCACAGAGAAACGCTGGAGCTCTGTCAGAGTGACCATCGGGTTTATTGGTCACCTCCCTGACTAAGGCCCTTCTCCCCCGATCACTCAGTTTGGTGGCCCTCTCTAGGGAGAGTCCCGGTGGTTCCAAGTTTTTTCCCCCATTTACGGATGATGGAGGCCACTGTGCTCATTGGGACCTTTAATGCTGCAGACATTTTTCTGTACCCTTCCCCACATCTGTGCCTCCATACAATCCTGTCTGAGGTCTACAGACAATTCCTTGGACTTCATGGCTTGGTTTGTGCTCTGACATGCACTGTTATCTGTGGGACCTTATATAGACAGGTGTGTGCCTTTCCAAATCATGATTTCAGACAAACTTCTTTCACGTTGTCATTTTGAGGAAAATAATAAAAGTAATGAATTTTGGAATAAGGCTGTGACATAACAAAATGTGGAGAAAGTGAAGGGCTGTGAATACTTTCCAGATGCACTGTAGCTTCCAGGTTCTTATTAGGGAAGGGAGATCAGTGAATTAACATTCAATCACTCCCCTTTATGTGGTGACACCCACCATAAGGGTCCTGGACCCACAAGTGGGGTGAAACATGGCAGGGGTGCATGTGGGGAGAGAGGTGGTGTGGAAGTTATACAGCCACCTGATCACTTCCTCCTGACAGCCAACAGTCGGCTTGTCAGTGTTAGAATATTATTTCAAATTCATAATTCGGCACCTATAGGTGTTCTATTATATTCATGGCAAGCTTGCAAAACATATTTGGTTTTATGATTAATAATAATAATAATAATAATAATAATAATATTATAATAGAGTATGTGTGAATGACCTTGATCAATTGATATGACATGATTCTTTAATCGAAAGCTGAGTATTGCTGGATATTTCTGGTGAAGCCAATATGAGTATGTCATATAAGGTATCTGGTGTAAAGGGTCAAGAATAGACCTCCAGAATAGATCAGTATTTACTAGGGTTGTCCCGATACCAATACTAGTATCGGTATCGATACCGAGCATTTGCCCGAGTACTTGTACTCGGGCAAATGCTCCGATGCTTCACCCGATACTTGTACAGTCAGGGATGATCGTGCGGTGGGGGGAGTTACAAACACCAATCTCCCTGTAAAGATTTCTATAAAGCCCGACCGCTTGTCCCTGGACCCCCCCCCTCCCCCTTTTTCAACTGCTTTAGTGAAATCTTTTACAGCGGTGATCGGTGCTTCCAACTCCCGCCAAAGCTGCACCGATCACCGCTGACTGTATCCTCCTTCAGTCCCTCCTCCATGCTCCATGCCCCCCTCCATTGTGCTGCTCTCCCTGTCCGCGCTCCACTCCCTGTCTGCGCTCCGTGTCCCCGTCCATGTCCTCCTCTGCCCCCCTCTGTCCTCGATCTGTCAGGATGGAGAGCGGAGGTAGGAGCCGGTAAAGCTGGCTCCTTCTTTTCCGAATGAACAGAGTCAGTGGTCACTGACTCTGTCCATTCACATAACTGAAACATGGTAACTGGTATTTACGATGCTTCAGTTTATGAATGGAGAGGAGCTTCTGTCTTCTCTCCATTCATTTTCAGTGCAGCGGAGGCTGCTGAGAAAGGGACTGGGGAATCTGTGTCCTTAGTCCCTTCCTCTGTCTCAAAAGGTGAGATGTCAGAGGTCTGTTAAGACCCATGATATCTAACCAAAGCCCCCCAACAGGGCTAAAAAAATAAATAAAAAAATGTAAATAAAAAAAACACACTGACACCATCCACTCCCCACCCCCCCCCCCAAAAAAAAAAGAAAGCATTGTAAAAAAAAAAACATAACAAAAAAATAGTAAAAAAAACATTTTGTAAAAAAAATAAAATAAATACTGACACATGTGCCACTGTCACATGACATTAAAATAAAGTATCGGTATCGGCGAGTACTTGAAAAAAAGTATCGGTACTTGTACTCGGTCTTAAAAAAGTGGTATCGGCACAACCCTAGTATTTACATAGTGAGATAAATATTACAGGCATACCCCGCTTTTAAGTACACAATGGGACCAGAGCATGTATGTAAAACGAAAATGTACTTAAAGTGAAGCAATACCTTTTTTCACTTCTAGGGTGTAGTGGGGGGTCAGGGGCTGTAGTTGAGGTCTCAGGGGCTGTAGTGGGGGTGTCAGGGGCACACTGGAACAG
>CM055123.1:428857746-429125246 GCA_029206835.1 Rana muscosa
AGGCCTGGACACTTGGAGTTCGTGTTCCATCCCAGACACCTTCAGTCTGGGGTGAGGTGCTCAGCTGGAGGCCTGATGCCCAGTACCTTCCACTGGGTCCCGCGAGGGAGGGATTGTCCTAGGGTGCCCCGAGTGTTGGGCACTCGAATCCAGAGGCGTAAGGGACCGGAGGAGGGACTCATCCGAAGATCTGGTGCAGCATATTGCCAGTGCCGGGTGAAACTCTGGAGGCCGCCCGGATGGATATCTTTCCCGAACAGGGGCCAAGTTCATATAGGAAGGTGGTTCATGTTCTATGACCGGTGGCAGCGTTCCAACTAGTCAACTCAGGTCAGTGGCAGAGACCTGCTATTAGGCCTGTGGCAGGGGCCTCAACAGTTCACCCGGTCGGTGGCAGCGACCAATCTCACGGTCGGTGGCAGAGACCGTGCGCCAGGCCTATTCGCTAGTAAAGGAATAGGAGAGTTCATTTGTGCCTGGGCCTACTCGTATCCACATCCCTGTCTATCTTTTACTAAAAGTTCAACTGATTATGTTCACCCTGGCAATGGAGAAATAAAAGAGTGTTGGACTTTTGATTGGTGTGGGGCTCTATTACTGGCAGACACATCTCCATGGTACAAGGAGAGGCTTCGTATGCAGTGAGCAGACCCGGAGGTAATTATAGTGACTTTGCTCAACCCTCATACACATACCAGGGGAGAGCTTGGCGTAGCGTTCCTGCACTCTCGTCTCCCAGGTACCCCTAGACACAACCCACTCAGGCGAGGAAGCGGAGAGGGAGAGTGAGGCCCCGCTACATAAGAAAGAAGGAAGCTATACTATTACCAGGATAAATCACATCTTTGCTAATTTTGTCACATCTTACTCTTTTGGATTACTTTATTTACAAATGTAGCACTACCCCCGTAGGAGCTGCTGGTTAGTTTTGGTCTGCCGTTACCCCACTGTTCTCTGTGTTGGCTCAAACTCTAGGGTTGAAGTTGCATAAAACACGGTCGCCAGTCACTGAGTCTTTTCCAATGCTTTTTATTTACCACAACATTGGCAGAATGAGGGATGGAGGGTTAGGGGAAGTTCAGGTACCTGATGCAGATCACTTGAGATCCCGGAGACAGGTACAATCGCTGTCGTTGGATCTTGCTCACCCGGATAGGTCCCTCTCACCTGCCTAGCAGCCGAGATGATGCACGGACAAAAATGAAAAGTCTCTGCCACAGACTTGGTAATCAGAATTTCAAAGTTCATGCACAACTACACAGTATGAAAAGTCCTTTAAGCCAACCCGGCAATACTGTGAGACAGTTTGGTTTGGATGCATCCTCCAATTGAGGCCCCAGGCTCCTCTCGGGATACCAGCCTTCCGCTGCGTATTCTCCAAGACGAGTCCTCCCCTGGTTCCTTCAACTGCTCGGCTTCTTCCCGCAGGACAGACAGCACAGGATCACCCTCGAACCAGTAGGCCCCAGATAGCTTCTGGGCCTACCTTCAGAAACGAAACCTCGGGCCAGCAGGCCCCGAGGCAGAAGAGGAGTTATCACATACCTGCGGCCAGGGTGGCCATGAGATGAGAGAGCCTCTCCAAAAATGGTGTACGCCCCTTAAGTACCCTCTCCCAGCATGCCCAGCGGTATCAAACTCCCGCTAGGTGGCCTCTGGGAAAAAGCACCTAATACGCCTCGGCTCTTTGTACCTTCCAACACGAACCAGAGGTGGCAGCGACACCTGCTGGTAACCGCCGGAAATACACCCAACTCAGCCAAGGCTGGAACATAGGCCAATTTAGCCAAAACATAGAATCTGAATTAACTACAGTTCAGACATCCCACTAAATTGAGATATAGCGCCTGGTGAACAGGAGCAGGGCGCTACATAAATAAAGCAAGAGGCTAGCCGAAGACATCTGGATTTCAAGGAATACCCCTTTCGCACTCTTTTTATAAATTTCTCTCCTCATCTGCTCAAATTGCATTGAACTGGTACAGGGAGCCATCCTATTGAATATAATATTGTTTTTACTGTTTTCAATATTGTGCAGATGGGCTGGCCTTTGCGCTGAGGAGGCAAAATGGAGAGACCTGACACATAAGGTATAGGCTACTTTCACACTGAGGCGCTTTGCAGGCGCTATAGTGCTAAAAATAGCACCTGCAAAGTGCCCTTTCACTCCAGTGTGAAAGCCAGAGGTGCGCTGGCAGGATGGTAAAAAAAAGTCCTGCCAGTCGCATCTTTGAGGCGCTGTAGGAGCAGTGGATACACCGCTCCTAAAGCGCCCCTGCCCATTAAAATCAATGGGCAGAGGCGCTTTGCGGGTGGTTTTAACCCTTTTTCGGGCCGCTAGCGGGGGTTAAAAACGCCCCGCTGACAGCGAAATAGCGCTGCAAAAACATCGGTAAAGCGCCGCTAAAAATACCGGCGCTTTACCGCCGACGCTCCCACCGCCCCAGTGTGAAAGTAGCCATAGTGCCAGGTGTTTACTCTTCTGTTAACCTGTTCACATATATCTCTGTATTGAGTTAATACTTGTGTTCATTAGTAATTTAGGGAACCTTACACCAATATATTGTGTTTACTAGACAAGTCTGATATAAAGGGCGGTGTATACAGGAGTGTTTTCATTATTGACCAAAGTTGATATACTTATGTATCTTGTGTTTTGATACTACAGTAAACATATTTGAACTGTTTCTTTAATATTGTGTGAGTCTCTATTTACAACCACAGCTGGTGACATGATAGAACCCAGGGTGTCAGAGGTAAGAGAGGATTTGCAGAGTCAAGGTAATAAGGGGGGTACAGAGTCCATTTGCAGCCCTTACGGGGGTACCGCTACAGTTCTATGTTTAGGATGTATCTGGTCTATAAACAGGAAGCTCTGAACGGACAGTTGGATAAATGGTTCTATATTTAGGACGTATCTGGTCTATAAACCAGAGGCTCTGAACAGACATTTGGATAAATGATTCTATATTTAGCATGTATCTGGTCTATAAACCAGAGGCTCTGGATGGACAGTTGGATAAATGGTTCTATATTTAGGATGTATCTGGTCTAAAAAACAGGCTCTGGGTGGACAGTTGAATAAATGGGTCTATATTTGGGATGTATCTATTCTATAAACCAGAGGCTCTGGATGTACAGTTGGTTAAATGGTTCTATATTTAGGATGTATCTGCTTTAATCAGAATATAGAACTATTTACCCAACTGTCCATCCAAAGCCTCTGGTTTATAGACCAGCTACATCCTAAATATAGAACCATGTATCTAACTGGATGGACAGTTGGGTAAATGGTTCTATATTTATGATCGATCTGGTCTATAAACCAGAGGCTTTGGATGGACAGTTGGGTAAATAGTTCTGTATTTAGGATCGATCTGGTCTATAAACCAAAGACTCTTCATGACCAGTTGGATAAATGGCTCTATATTTAGGATGTATCCAGTCTATAAACCAGAGGCTCTGGATGGATAATTGGATAAATTACTCTAACTTTAGCAACTTTAGGATGTATCTGGTTTATAAACCAGAGGAGTAAAATTTGGCTAAATTTTTCTATATTTAGGATGTATCTCGTCTATAAACCAGAGGATCTTAATGGACAGTTGGATAAATAGTTCTATATTTAGGATGTATCTGGTCTATAAACCAGAGGCTCTGGGTGACAGTGAGATAAATGGCTCTATATTTAGGATGTATCTGGTCTATAAACCAGAGGCTCTGAATGGACAGTTGGATAAATGGTTCTATATTTAGGATGTGTCTGGTCTATAAACCAGAGGCTCTGAATGGACAGTTGGATAAATGGTTCTATATTTAGGATGTACCTGGTCTATAAACCAGATTCTCTGAATGGACAGTCGGATAAATTACTTTATATTTAGGCTGTATCTAGTCTATATACCAGAGGCTCTGGAGTAAAATTTGGCTAAATGGTTCTATATTTAGGATGTACCTGGTCTATAAAACAGAGGCTCTGAATGGAGAGCTAGATAAATGGTTCTATATTTAGGATGTATCTGGTCTATAAACCAGAGGCTCTGAATGGACAGTTGGATAAAAGGTTCTATATTTAGGATGTACCTGGTCTATAAACCAGAGGCTCTGAATGGACAGTTGGATAAATGGTTCTATATTTAGGATGTATCTGGTCTATAAACCAGAGGCTCTGAATGGACAGTTAGATAAATGGTTCTATATTTAGGATGTACCTGGTCTATAAAACAGAGGCTCTGAATGGAGAGCTAGATAAATGGTTCTATATTTAGTATGTATCTGGTCTATAAACCAAAGGCTCTGAATAGACAGTTGGATAAATGGTTCTATATTTAGGATGTACCTGGTCTATAAACCAGAGGCTCTGAATGGACAGTTGGATAAATGGTTCTATATTTAGGATGTATCTGGTTTTTAAACCAGAGGCTCTGAATGGGCAGTTGGATAAATGGTTCTATATTTAGGATGTATCAGGTCTATAAACCAAAGGCTCTGGAGTAAAATTTGGATAAAATGTTCTATATGTAGGATGTGTCTGGTCTATAAACCAGAGGCTCTGAATGGACAGTTGGATAAATGGCTGTATATTTAGGATGGATCTGACCTATTTTTTTAAGACTGTGCCTGGACCTACCCCCAGAGGTGCACTTTCATTTACAAAAACTCAAGCTGACAACAGTACAAGCCAGCTACTACACTTGTCTGAGAAAAAATCATGTAGTAGCTGACAGTTCCACTCTTTGTTCCCTGAATAGCTGGTGGTGGGGTCTTCCTCAATCTGCATTAACAGAAGAGATGAGGAGGAATAGTGCAGCAGAATGGAGAGGAGGCAGGGCTCAGTGCTGGCTGTACTAGAGAAAACCAATTGGCATACAAGTTTCTGCAGCCTACTGCCAAATTGGCTGCTGTGATGGGCATTATCAGGGCCGCTGATAAGGCAGTACAGCCAGCCCTCCTGTACTGGGCTCATAACCCATCAGTTCAGGGGAGGTGGGCACCTGCTAAGTAGGAGGTTCGGCTGTACTGTTTTATTGCAGACACCAATTCTCTTCTGCCTCCTATTGCAGCGCTGTCAGCTTCTACTCTTCTTTCTCCCTCTGGCTGCATTGCAGGGAGATTGGTTCTAGCACATGCGCCCCTTCCATCTGCTGTCCAGGTCCCCTGTGTGCCCCTTTCCCCCGCATTGCTTCCGGCTTGCCTCCTCTCCTGCCTGCAGCTGCTGCGCGATTGAGAGCAGTGGAAGGGCCTGTTAAATATGTAATTTACTGGCCCCTTTCATTCCTGATTGAACACAGTGAGCGATCTGTACCAGTCACTTCCGTGTCCATTTTTTGCTGAAGCATAGTAAACTTCCTTTCCAGAGCGTTTCCTATTCATTCATCTGTGTAGCTGAGGCTACAGGGAAAGGCACTGATAAATCTATGTCCTTAGTCACTTTTGCGTTGGGGAAGGTAGCCTTGTCCGGTAGACTGTATGGGGCCCCGTGATTTCTAACAGCAGCCCTGGGCTTTATGATGAGGTCTGCAACTGCACTTGGGTGCCAAATATTGAAAATGGGGGAGAGGCACAACATCAGTGAGGCAGGTAGTCAACACATGTTCTGTAGACTGCATTTTGGTGCAAATGTGTTGACTCATTCTTGGAAAAACTAGAAAACACTTTCTTATTTTTATCTGCAATCTACTTGCTCTCTCTTAGAAAAAGCAGCTTTGCCAAAAAGGAAGAAGAAATCCTGAGGAAAAAGGGATTGTCCAAGAAGCTGATTTCTACTTGGCTGAACAGCAGAAAGAAGGTGAGAAGAAACATTTACTTCAAATGTGGAAATGCTAGAACTCTTGGTGTACATCTAAGGCTGGGTTCGCACTATTGCAAATTGAAAGTGGCTTTCGTGTCTTTTAAAAAACTACCTAATAAAGACTTTCTTACGACTGGAAACCAACCATATTGGGTTGCCGCTGCTGCATGTGAGCCAATGAGGAAAGGAACATAAATTATTACATATGTAATTTATTTGATGATACAATATGGTGTCACTAATGCTGTCCCTGAGAATTGTAATGTTCTATAAAACCATATACCGTTTTAATGCATCCCCTAAGCATGCAGTTTGAGGGATTTTTGTTATCCAGGTTTTGGAGCACAAAATAAGTTCATCTTGGAGCTCCTGGAGCTTGCCTTAACCAATAACCATTTCCAGTTCCTAGAGGGATTCTATCAACAGATTAGAGGTACGGCTATGGGAGCACCATGGGCTCCCTCATATTCCTGCCTCCATCTGGGCCTCTGGGAGCTGGAGATGGTTTATCAGATGCCAATGTACCTTGGCGGGGTACTTACCTGGCTGAGGTATATTGACAACGTCTTTATGGTGTGGCTGGGCGACCAGGAGAAACTCCATGCGTTTCTCGTGGCCCTCAATAAAAATGATAAGAATAATTTCCTTTTTGGACTTAAAAATCTCCATAGTTGGTAACAGAATAGCTACCTGTACTTTGAGAAAACTGACTGCAGCAAATACTTTGCTTCAGGCTTTTAGTCACCACCCTGATCACCTGAATCCCAGTGGGCCAGTTCCTGCAACTTTGCAGGAACTGCTCCAGCAATGTAGGTTTCCATAGGGAAGCAGGGAAGATGCTTGGAAGATTTAGAGACCGAGGCTATCCTCACAAGGCATTGAAAAGGACACGTAAAAAGGCGTGGAAGAAGGATAGAGGAGATCTTTTGACTAGCCGGCACAGTACCCAAAAGACACTAAAAATAACCCCTTAAGGATAATCACTACCTATGGGGCGCAGTGGAACCAGGTTAAAAATATTCTCCAAAAGCATAGGGGAATACTTTTAAAATCCCAGATTCTAACAAATATAGTGGGTCCCCCCCCCCCCCAACTGATTGCTAGATGAGATTGCAATCTTAAAGCGGGGTTCCACCCGCAATTTGTTCTTTTTAAAAATCAGCAGCTACAAACACTGTAGCTGCTGACTTTTAATAAGGACACTTACCTATCCTAGGCGCCCGTGAAGTCGCCCCCCCCCCCCCCCGAGGCCGATCGCTCGATCGCGGCAGGTCCCCGCACCGCCATCCTCACTAAGGGAAACAGGTGTAACGCCGAGCGCTCCGGGTGTCTCATCCATCCCGGAGCGCCCGCGGCGTCTGTCCCCCTGCAGCGCTCCGGTCGGCTCCTCTGACCGTGAGCGCTGTTCTGATGCTGGCGGGGATGCGATCCATGCGGCGGCACCTGTCCGCCCGCGGATCGCATCCCATCCTGCTCACCGGCCTCCTCCTCCTGCTCCGTCCCGGCGCGCGCGGTCCCGCTGCTCTCTAGGGCGCGCGCGCGCCAGTCTTCTTAAATTTAAAGGGCCAGTGCACCATTGATTGGTGCCTGGTCCAATTACTGTGTCACACCCAAAAACACTTAAAAACCCACTCCCCCTTCCTGTCCTTGCCGGATCTTGTTGCCTTAGTGCCCTGAGAAAGCGTTTTGTACTTGCCTTTCCAATGTATCTGACCTTCTGCCGTTGCCCCTGACTACGTACCATTGCCGCCTGCCCTGACCTTCCGCTACGTCTGACCTTGCCTCTGCCTAGTCCCAGTGTACCGTGCCTATCTCAGCTGCCAGAGAAGTCGAGCCGCTACTGGGGGACACAACCTGGTTGCTACCGCCGCAGCAAGTCCATCCCGCCTTGCGGCGGGCTCTGGTGAAAACCGGTAGCTGCTTAGAACCGGTCCTCCAGTGCGACCAGTGCCTTCGCCTCTCTGGCACAGAGGATCCACCTCCTGTGTCCTCACTAGCCGCCAGTCCGGGCCCTGACAGTAGATCCGGCCATGGATCCCGCTGAGGTACCGCTGCCAAATCTCGCTGACCTCACTACCGTGGTTGCTCAGCAGTCGCAACAGATCGCCCAACAAGGACAGCAGCTGTCGCAGTTGACCGCCATGGTCCAGCAGCTTCTGCCGCCGCAGCCTCCAGCATCTTCCCCTCTCCGAGCTGCCGCTACTACCTCGAGAATTCGCCTGTCTCTTCCGGAGAAATTTGACGGGGATTCTAGGATGTGCCGGGGATTCTTGTCCCAATGTTCCCTGCATCTTGAGATGATGTCTGACCAGTTTTCTACAGAACGGTCTAAAGTGGCATTCTTGGTCTCTCTGTTGTCTGGAAAGGCCTTGGCCTGGGCCACGCCACTCTGGGACCGCAACGACCCTGCGACAGCCACCGTTCAGTCCTTCTTTGCTGAGGTTCGCAGCGTTTTTGAGGAACCAGCCCGAGCCTCATCCGCTGAAACCGCCCTGCTTAACCTTGTCCAAGGAAACTCTTCTGTGGGCGAATATGCCATACAGTTCCGCACACTGGCCTCAGAGTTAGCCTGGAATAATGAGGCTCTCTGCGCGACCTTCAAGAAGGGTTTATCCGGCCACATCAAGGATTGTCTGGCCGCACGAGAGATACCCTCTTCCTTGACGGAACTCATCCATTTAGCTACCCGCATCGATATGCGTTACGTCGAAAGACGCCAAGAGCTTCGCCAGGAGAAAGATCTCGTTCGCACCAGGCATTATCCGCGCCTGGCTCCTCTCTTTCTGAATCCAATGCATCCTGTTACCGTGCCTCCCGCCGAGGAGGCCATGCAAGTGGACCGGTCTCGCCTGACCCTACAAGAGAGGTTTCGCCGTAGGAACGAGAACTTATGCCTTTATTGTGCGAGCTCTGATCACTTCCTAAAAGACTGCCCTATTCGTCCTCCGCGTCAGGGAAACGCCCGCACCTAGTGAACGTGGGAGAGGCGTTACTGGGTGTGAATTCTTCCTCTCCACGTCTAACTATTCCTGTGCGGATTTCTCCTTCTGCTGGCTCCCTCTTCCCTGCGGTGGCCTTCCTGGACTCTGGTTCTGCAGGAAACTTTATTGAAGCCTCTTTCATCAACAGGTTCAACATTCCTGTTACCCGTCTCATCAAACCCTTCTTCATTTCCTCTGTAAATGGAGAGAATTTGGATTGTACCGTGCGTTACCGCACCGAACCCCTGCTCATGTCCGTTGGTGTTCTTCACCAAGAAAAGATTGAATTCTTTGTTTTGCCGAACTGTACTTCTGACATCCTTCTTGGCCTACCCTGGCTCCAGCGTCACACTCCTACCCTCGACTGGACCACTGGGGACATCAAATCCTGGGGTGACTCCTGTCACAAGCATTGCCTTAAGTCTGTACCGACCGGTCAAGTCCCCATCACTACTCCTTTGCCTGGCCTTCCAAAGGCCTATCAGGACTTTTCTGATGTCTTTTGCAAAAAACAGGCGGAGGTCTTACCACCACATCGACCCTACGACTGCCCCATTGACTTGCTCCCAGGTACTACACCACCCCGTGGCAGAATTTACCCTCTCTCCTCTCCTGAAACCAAGGCCATGACTGAATACATTCAGGAGAACCTCAAGAGAGGTTTTATTAGGAAATCATCTTCTCCAGCCGCAGCGGGCTTCTTCTTCGTGGCCAAGAAGGACGGATCTTTACGCCCTTGCATAGACTATCGTGGTCTCAATAAAATCACTATTAAAAACCGCTACCCTCTGCCTCTCATCTCGGAGCTCTTTGACCGTCTGCGCGGAGCAAAAGTTTTTTCTAAATTGGACCTCAGGGGCGCTTATAACCTCATCAGAATCCGTAAAGGAGATGAATGGAAAACCGCACTTAACACCAGAGACGGTCACTTTGAATATCTCGTCATGCCGTTCGGACTTTGCAACGCCCCTGCAGTCTTTCAAGATTTTGTCAACAAAATCTTCCGGGACCTACTGTATACCTGTGTGGTTGTCTATCTTGACGACATCCTAATCTTCTCTGCCAACCTTAAGGAACATCGGCTCCATGTCCGTCAAGTGCTCCAGCGCCTCCGCGTAAATCATCTTTACGCTAAATTTGAAAAATGCCTTTTTGAGCGCAGCAGTCTTCCTTTCCTAGGTTATCTGGTCTCTGGACAAGGTCTTCAAATGGACCCTGACAAACTCTCCGCAGTCTTGGGTTGGCCACGCCCCTCTGGACTTCGTGCTATCCAACGCTTCCTTGGTTTCGCCAACTACTATCGTCAGTTCATACCCCACTTCTCCACCATCGTTGCTCCTATAGGGGCACTGACCAAAAAAGACGCGAATCCTAGGTCCTGGCCGCCTCAAGCGGAGGAAGCCTTTACTCGCCTTAAGACCGCCTTCTCCTCTGCACCTGTCCTGTCTCGGCCAGATCCTCTAAAGCCGTTCTTCCTTGAAGTCGACGCCTCCTCGGTAGGAGCCGGAGCTGTGCTTCTTCAAAAAAACGCTAAAGGGAAAAACGTCACTTGTGGTTTTTTCTCTAAAACTTTCTCCCCTCCGGAAAAAAACTATTCCATAGGTGACCGTGAACTGTTGGCCATCAAGTTGGCATTAGAAGAGTGGAGACATCTCCTGGAAGGATCCCTTCACCCTATCTCCATCTACACTGACCATAAAAATTTGTCCTACCTTCAGTCCGCTCAGCGCCTAAATCCTCGCCAGGCCAGGTGGTCATTGTTCTTTGCCCGCTTCAACTTCCAGATCCATTTTCGGCCCGCAGACAAAAATGTCAGGGCTGATGCTTTGTCCCGTTTCTCCGATACCTCTGAAACCGAGACTCCTCCTCAACACATCATACCCCCTGAGTGTCTGATTTCCTCTGCTCCCGCTTCTCTTGTGCCAATTCCTCCAGGAAAGACTTTCGTTCCTCCACGCCTTCGGCTTCAGATACTCAAGTGGGGCCATTCCTCCCATCTAGCCAGTCACGCTGGGATCAAAAAATCCATACAATTGATTGCCAGACACTATTGGTGGCCTACCCAGGAGGAAGATGTGACTGACTTTGTACGGGCCTGCACTATCTGTGCACGTGACAAGACTCCTCGCCAGAAGCCTGCAGGTCTTCTCCTTCCCCTACCTGTGCCTGAACAACCATGGTCCCACATCGCCATGGATTTCATCACGGACCTCCCTTTGTCTCGTAGTAACACTGGTATCTGGGTGGTCGTTGACCGCTTTTCTAAAATGGCTCATTTTGTCCCGCTCCCTGGTCTGCCTACTGCACCTCAGTTGGCGAAGCATTTTTTTCTTCAAATTTTCCGCCTCCATGTGCTGCCCTCACATATCGTCTCGGATAGAGGTGTTCAATTCATATCAAAATTTTGGAGAGCTCTCTGTACTCAACTAAAAATTAAGTTGAATTTTTCTTCCGCGTATAAACCGCAGTCCAATGGACAGGTGGAGAGAGTTAACCAGGTCCTTGGCGACTACCTACGACATTTTGTCTCCGCCCGTCAAGACGATTGGGTCGACCTATTGCCCTGGGCAGAATTCTCATACAATTTCAAGAACTCTGAATCTTCCTCCAAGTCGCCTTTCTTTGTGGTCTACGGCCGTCACCCATTGCCCCCCCTCCCCATTCCCACGTCTTCTGGAGTTCCGGCCGTGGATGAATTAACTCAGGACTTTGCCTCTATCTGGAAAGAGACTCAAAAGTCGCTCTCACTGGCCTCTGCCCGCATGAAGAGACATGCAGATAAAAAAAGAAGAATCCCTCCTGTCTATGCCCCTGGTGACAAAGTGTGGCTCTCTTCCAAATATGTTCGGTTTCGGGTACCTAGCTACAAGCTGGGCCCTCGTTACCTCGGGCCATTTAAAATCAAAAACCAAATCAATTCTGTTTCTTACAAGCTCCACCTTCCTCCTTCTCTTCGTATTCCCAACTCTTTTCATGTGTCTCTTCTTAAACCCCTCATTCTTAACCGATTTTCCCCTAAGGTCACTGCTCCTGCTCCTGTCTCTGGTTCTTCTGATGTCTTCTCGGTGAAAGAGATCCTCGCCTCCAAGGTCATCCGAGGTAAAAAATGTTTTTTAGTGGATTGGGAGAACTGTGGTCCTGAGGAAAGGTCCTGGGAACCTGAGGCCAACATTTTAGATAAAGAGCTCATCCGAAGATTCTTGGGTTCCAAGAAGAGGGGGAGACCTAAGGGGGGGGGTACTGTAACGCCGAGCGCTCCGGGTGTCTCATCCATCCCGGAGCGCCCGCGGCGTCTGTCCCCCTGCAGCGCTCCGGTCGGCTCCTCTGACCGTGAGCGCTGTTCTGATGCTGGCGGGGATGCGATCCATGCGGCGGCACCTGTCCGCCCGCGGATCGCATCCCATCCTGCTCACCGGCCTCCTCCTCCTGCTCCGTCCCGGCGCGCGCGATCCCGCTGCTCTCTAGGGCGCGCGCGCGCCGGTCTTCTTAAATTTAAAGGGCCAGTGCACCATTGATTGGTGCCTGGTCCAATTACTGTGTCACACCCAAAAACACTTAAAAACCCACTCCCCCTTCCTGTCCTTGCCGGATCTTGTTGCCTTAGTGCCCTGAGAAAGCGTTTTGTACTTGCCTTTCCAGTGTATCTGACCTTCTGCCGTTGCCCCTGACTACGTACCATTGCCACCTCCCCTGACCTTCCGCTACGTCTGACCTTGCCTCTGCCTAGTCCCAGTGTACCGTGCCTATCTCAGCTGCCAGAGAAGTCGAGCCGCTACTGGGGGACACGACCTATTTGCTACCGCCGCAGCAAGTCCATCCCGCCTTGCGGCGGGCTCTGGTGAAAACCGGTAGCTGCTTAGAACCGGTCCTCCAGTGCGACCCGTGCCTTCGCCTCTCTGGCACAGAGGATCCACCTCCTGTGTCCTCACTAGCCGCCAGTCCGGGCCCTGACAACAGGCAGTGAAGCCTTGCGGCTTCACTGCCCGTTTCCTACTGCGCATGCGCGAGTTGCGCGGCGCTTTGTGAATGGGCCGGCTGCTCTCTGGGATACACACAGTTCCCAGAAGGCAGCGTGCCCCATTCACCAGAAGACACCGTGAATAGGACGAGGAAGAAGACCAGCCGCGGAGGATGAAGAGGCAGATTAGGAACTTCCGCATAGCAACCGCTATTTCTGGTAAGTAAAAATTATTATTTTTTTCTATTTTTTTTGATTTTTGGTAAAAAAAAATAATTCAGGGTGGAACTCCACTTTAAGGACACTTTAGTCCACTCAGAGTATACCAGAGAAAAAACAAAAAGCTGGCTGACTAACTTACCCCCCCTTAAGGGGATGTACAGTAGGCATTGCGGGCATTGCCAGATGTGCGAGTTTGTGGAAAATACAGCAGTCTTTACCAATGCAGATGGAAGTGCCAATTTCCATATTAATAAATTCATTAACTGTGCGACTTCCAGGGTGAAATACATGCTGGAATGTCCATGTAAAAAATACTACATTGGCAAAACCAAGAGACAATTCCGGATTCACATTGGGGAACACATGAGAAGCATAAGAAATTCAATCAAAGAAGGTAACAAGTAGACTTGTGCACAACGGAAAAATTTGTTTAGTTTCGGTTTGTTTCTTGTGCACAACGGAAAATTTGTTTAGTTTCGGTTTGTTTCTTTTCGGTCCTGTTGATTCGTAATCGTTTGTAATTTTGCTAGACGGGATTTTTCGTGTTCGGACTAATTCGTATTTTTGCAAGCGACATTTTTCGTTGACTCAGAATGATTCGTATTAATGTAAGCCTTATTTTTAGTTGATTTATAATTTGTCCTTTCAGTAGAGTACATGGTGATGGGTATCTAGTGTTTGCAATGTGCACAAATTAACTTTTTCTGTGCAATAAATTAATACCTTTTTCAAGCAGCTTGGTCTACCCGTAGCTCCTTTTTGAGGGTCTCTTTTCCCTCTGCTTTTCCATTGAGTTTATTACTTAGCTCACGGAGACCGCACCACCATTGGTGAGTCTGCAAACTAAGGGACACCGCACCAGAAATGCACGTATCAACATAGTGTAGTGTTTACCTGATAGTGAGCTGATGACCTCCATTCTTTTTGTATATATAAATGCAGAGTGTATGTGTGTATATATATATCTCAAATACACTGCCACTAACTGAATAACCTGCCTGCTTAATCTAAATCAAGCTATCTCTCTGTCCATGTCAACAACACCACACACGGCTGCCGTGTAAGCAGCCTTATATAGTGTGGGGCATGGACTTAGTCCCCCTGAGCCATGATTGGCCAAAGGCACCCTGTTTTGCTGAATAAAGCGTATTTTAAGTTGATCAAACTGTATCCCAGCCACCTGTTTACCCCTCGGATCCTGACAATTGGTGGAGATTATGGGGTGCAGGTCAAACCCATGTCCTGGGTTAAAGCTGACATTTTCTTTGGGTCTGGTTATGTGCAATTTGTGTGCATATCCCTAGATCCAATTGGATGGAACACAAACATTATGTGCTGATTATCACTCTCTCCATTATTAAATCCTCTTTTATTCTAATTCATTTAAATTTTATTTAAAAATTTGCACAAATCTATTTCAATTTATATTATATTCATTTTTCTCCTTTAGCTATGCGTATGGATATTTGCAATCTAGTATTAAAAAGTTCCATAAGCGGTCTGTAGATATCCCTAGACAATCATTATCTATGTAGGTTGCCATCTCTATCTCAGGTTGTATATATGTGTGCATTCCAAGAATGAGCCTTTTCCAAAGATTCCACTTGGAATTTTGCAAATAATAATGGCTCCACATTTATGTATATATATATAAATATATATATATTTTTTTTTGGCTTATATGTATGTATGTATACTGCTTATCAAATGATTTAGCTCACTATTAATGCCACCTTATCTGTGTACATCCTAAGAGGGCTCAGGGACCCTTTCCTCACTCTGTTTTTAGGAAGAGATGGAAATTCTGTTTCAATTAACCCTCTTTCATTTCCAGTCGTTTACTGCCATTTTGCTATAACATAAGACTAACAGAGTACACGTCCTCTTTGTGCTCTGCAACGGATCCCTGTACTCCGCTTGTTTGCTTCCGTCAGTATACAGCCTCCTCCAGTCCGAACATCAGATATCAGCTATTACAGCCTATATATTGTAAGAACCAGGCGAGACTAGCTTAGTTACAAAACTGCATCATGAAAGTGTTTATTGAAACACAGGTACACAGAGATATTCAAACTTCCCATCAATAGATTGTCCAATCAGCAGGGAGAGTTGTTGGAGGAATCCCCCCTCCCCTCTCACAGCTAATCAACATACACATCCCATAATACCCGAGGCAGACAGACGCAATAGAACAATGGAATACAGCCACACTCTAAACGACCCAACACAGAACACACCATAATATGAGACTATCTATATATATATATATATATATACACACACACAACATTCCAGTGTGGTTGTACAGAGTGTCTGACTAGCACAGATCAGACTGGGGTTCTCTGTCACCCTGTGCCCCTATTAGAGACACAGGGGGACTTAGACATAGGAGGCGCATGGGGGGCTGAAACAAGGGTTTCCAAACCTCCCCAAGGGATTCTGGGTTCCACGGGCCCCTCGCTCAAAGCGACTCCCGTCACATGCTCTATTGGAGGTCTACACAAAGATAGCAGACACAAGTCTCTGCAGATGACATCATCCTCATACTGCGGCAGGCGAGTAGGAAGTGACGTTTGGAGCGCACTTCCAGGTACAATCCCAGAACACAAACACTATGGCATGTGTTCCAGACACTAGTTTGATCGCCTTGATAGACCCATACAGCATCAACAATACATAGCAGCGGTATAGATAGATGGCAATCAGCTCTTCAATATGCCAAGGTATGAACCCCTATGACACTAAATGGCATCTATGCATGTGTTCGGCTATGAAATATCTTTATTCCATCTGGCTGATGCCTGCACTGTCTATAGTGATTACTAATGATTCCAATACTGTCTGTGTTACATAGTGGGAACCAAGTGTAATTTTTCACCTGTCACTCTAGCCCTACCCCTCCACTGGACCACCCTTGCAGTGGGTGGGGTCCTTGGACTCTCTTGGGATGTGTCCTATGAATGCACACATGTATATAATAAGCTGAAGGAGTCACCACTGCTAGGCTCTGTGGAATAAGGTATCCCTTTGAAACGCGTCAGCCAGCGGTGGTCCTGATGTACTCTCCTCTACCATCCGGAGACTATTGTACCTAGACTAATTGACACCACTTGGAGTCTTTTACAAAGCAGTTTTTCTTCACATGTTTGTGAGTCGTTTTTAATCTGTTTTTACAAATAAATTTACCAAGGAAAATACACAAGGTCGGTGCGCCCTCTTTTCTCTATTAATTTTCTTGACTGCTAGTATACCCCTATCTTGGAGGGCAGCAAATAATCCTTTTGAACATTAGATCACCTGGACGTCACACTTGTGCGCAAGAGTATTTGTTTGCTGCTATGCTGGATTAACGCTGCCCAGGCTATAAAAGCATCAGATAAAGCAATGGAGAAACTGATTAAGCAACAGATACTGGATAATACACAAGCACAGGCCCACCAGGTCCTGGCACAGACAGTCGCTCACCAAGAGACAAACTGCTTAATGGTTGAACACAGTGGGGTTTACAGAAGGCAGTGACCCATCAGGCTGGGAGGGTGGGAATTTGCTCCGGGGTAAAGAGTAACCCACGGAAAGCAGTGCAGTGGACCATGCAAAAGATGACAGCCACAGATAATGTTGAAGCTTCTATGGCAATATCTGAGTGGATTGCAACAAGGGTGTCAGGAACCATGAATCAGACTGAGATAGAAAATGCAGTAAAAAAAGGAATCACACCTTTATTGTAATAGAGAAAAATAGTACAGATCAGGAACATAGTCAAAACATAAGCCAGCGTTCGGAAGCCAAAACTGGTAATCAGACGAGCCGGTAATCAGGAAGCCAGAGATCAGCGTAGTCGGAAGCCAAAGATCAGGAACCAGAAGGGACGTCAGCCGGGCAAAGTCTTTAACAGGAACTCAGCAGAGACACTCAGGATATGTTAAATAAGGTGAAGGCACGAAAGACATGAACAAGGCAGTATAATAAGCCAGAAGGGGCTGGCTGTAGGCTGGACTGATGAGGTAGGTAATGGTAACCAGGTGAGCCACTGTGGAAACAATGAGTGGCTGGTAATTAGCCGACAGCTGAGCAGCCTTGAGCACTAGAGAAGAGAGCTTCTAGAAGCCCAGCCCTGACAAAGGGAAGATCTGCCTGAGAAAGAATAGGCGGATTTACTTGCCCCTTTCCTGAGTGCAGATCCTCAACAGGCATATTGTGATTTGGCCTCAGAGTCAGCCTGGGATTATACATTGCTAAAGGCAGAAATAATAGCCAGGCTGGGAGTGACTGTTGCTTTGAGTTCATGGCTGGTGCTTTGACATGGCTAAGCCTGTCAAAGCTGTATCATCTAATGCAGGGGGTCTCCAAACTATGGCCCTCCAGTTGTTCAGGAACTACAATTCCCATCATGCCTAGTCATATCTGTGAATGTCAGAGTTTTACTATGCCTCATGGGATGTGTAATTCCACAACAGCTAGAGGGCCATAGTTTGGAGACCCCTTTAAATGCACCTGTTCCAGGAGGTCAGGACTCTGTGCAGGCCAGTCAAGTTCCTCCACCCCAAACTCACTCATCCATGTCTTTATTGACCTTGCTTTGTACACTGGTCCAAATCATTTGGTGGAGGGGGGATTATGGTGTGGGGTTGTTTTTCAGGGGTTGGGCTTGGTGCCTTAGTTCCAGTGAAGGAAACTCTTAAAGGGGTTGTAAAGGTTAGTTTTTTATTTTCTAAATAGGTTCCTTTAAGCTAGTGCATTGTTGGTTCACTTACTTTTTCCTCCAATTTCCCTTCTAAATGTTTTTTTTCTTTGTCTGAATTTCTCACTTCCTGTTTCTCCTCAGCCGTTCTGGCTGGGGGTTAGTCAGCCAGAACAGCTTACTGAGGAGGAACAGGAAGTGAGAAATTCAGACAAAGAAAACAAAGAAAAAAAAACATTTAGAAGGGAAATCGAAGGAAAAGGTTAGTGAACCAACAATGCACTAG
Source organism: Rana muscosa (assembly GCA_029206835.1). Classification (NCBI taxonomy): domain Eukaryota; kingdom Metazoa; phylum Chordata; class Amphibia; order Anura; family Ranidae; genus Rana; species Rana muscosa. Next base: position 428,875,666 of record CM055123.1, read on the forward strand.
CTTAAAGGAACCTATTTAGAAAATAAAAAACACATCTTTACAACCCCTTTAACAGTCATTTTGGACTTTGTGGGAACAGTTTGGGGATGGCTCCTTCCTGTTCCAACAAGACTGCCCACCAGTGCACAAAGCAAGGTCCATAAAGACATGGATGTCTTGACCTCAACCTGATAGAACACCTTTGGGATGAATTAGAGCAGAGATTGCGAGCCAGGCCTTCTCATCCAACATCAGAGCCTGACCTCACAAATGCACTTCTGGAAGAATGGTCAAACATTCCCATAGACACCCTCCTAAACCTTGTGGACAGCCTTCCCAGAAGAGTTGAAGCTGTTATAGCTGCAAAGGGCGGGGCCAACTCAATATTGAACCCTACGGACTAAGACTGGGATGCCATTAAATGTTCATGTGTGTGTAAAGGCAGGCGTTCCAATACTTTTGGTAATGTACAGTGTATATCTAGGCGGGTTTGTGAAAAAAAGAAAAAAAAAAAAAGCTTAAGCTCAAAAGGAGCTTGATGAAGCTCAATAAAAAAGTGCTCAAGAGCACAAAAAAAAGCTTCTTCAAGCTGAAATAAAAGCATCTTTTGTTTTTGAGCTGCAGTGTGCATGAGCCCTAAGGAGGTTTCCATGCAGCATCCAGGTTCTCCTCACAAAACAGACATCCACCAGCCTCTCTGACCAGCTGCTTGAACACAAATAAGGACGTTCACGCGTGTAAATTCTCTGATGCTCAACAAGATTGTTTTTCCTAAGGAAAGATTTCCTAAACTGAACATGAATAGGGACGCTCACCTGTGTGAATTCTCTGATGTTTAACAAGGTCTCCTTTCTGAGTGAAAGATTTCCCGCACTCTGAACAAGAATAAAAACGCTCATCCATGTGAATTTTATGATGTATAACAAGGTCTCCTTTCTGAGTGAATGATTTCCCGCACTCTGAACATGAATAAGGACGCTCACCTGTGTGAATTCTCTGATGTGTTACAAGGACTCCTTTCTGATTGAATGATTTTCCACACTCTAAACATGAATAAGAACGCTCACCCATGTGGGTTTTCTGGTGTCTAACAAGGTCTCCTTTGTTAGTGAAACATTTCCCGCACTCTGAACATGAATAAGGACGCTCACCTGTATGAGTTCTAAGATGTTTAACAAGGGCTCCTTTCTGAGTGAATGATTTTCCACACTCTGAACATGAATAAGGACGCTCATCTGTGTGGATTCTCTGATGTTTAACAAGATGTTCTTTCTGATTGAAAGATTTCCCACACTCTGAACAAGGGAAAGGACGCTGACCCGTGTGATTTCTCTGATGTCTAACAAGATTAGATTTATCATGGAAAGATTTCCCGCACTCTAAACATGAATGAGGACGCTCATCTGTATGAATTCTCTGATGTATAACAAGAGCTGCTTTATGAGTGAAAGATTTCCCGCACTCTGAACAAGAAAAATTATACTCATTTGTGTGAAGTTTCTGGTGTCTGGTAAGTGTTCCCCTATGGGTGAAAGATTTCCCGCACTCTGAACATGAATAAGGACATTCGCCTGTGTGAATTCTCTGGTGCTCAATAAGATTTTCTTTTTTAGTGAAAGATTTCCCGCACTCTGAACATGAATAAGGACGCTCGCCTGTGTGAATTCTAAGATGTATAACAAGTGCTGCTTTATCAGTGAAAGATTTCCCGCACTCTGAACAAGGGAAAGGACGCTCACCTGTGTGAACGCTCTGATGTCTAACAAGATTAGATTTATTATGGAAAGATTTCCCGCACTCTGAACATGAATAAGGACGCTCGCCTGTGTGAATTATAAAATGTGCAACAAGGGCTCCCTTCTGAGTGAAAGATTTCCCGCACTCTGAACATGAATAAGGACGCTCACCCGTGTGAACTCTCTGGTGTTCAGCAAGTTTTCCCTTCTGAGTGAAAGATTTCCCGCACTCTGAACATGAATAAGGACGCTCACCTCTGTGAACTCTCTGGTGCTGAAGAAGGTGTCCCTTCTTAGTGAAAGATTTCCCGCACTCTGAACATGGGAATAGATGGTCACCTCGGTGATCTCCTTCATGGGGTGAGGAAGATTCCTCGGGATTAGAAGGATCTGGTGATCTATCTGCAGTGGGAGATCTTACATGGATATTTACAATCATAGGATGTGATTGATGAGAAGATTCCCCCTGATCAGAGGGATCCATTGATGTCTCCGGACAGGAAGGTCTGTGATGTAGATTTTGTGGATTTGGATTTCCTCCTGGAGGATCCTGTGTGATGACATTATCTTCTGACTTACAATCAGCAGATAATAGAAGATGTCTCTCCGAGGAATTCCTCACATCACATCCATCTGTTGGAAAGAAGGAAAAAAAGATAAAAAATCTCAGTAGATGACAAATAACTGGAGTTTTAGCTCCTCCCCCCGTCAGTGGAATAAGTGGAAATGCCGATCTCACAGCTGGGCTCCTGTTCTCCCTCCAAAATCAATCAGAAAAGTCTTCACACCGAGTCCATATATGATCTGCTAATTCTAGAATAAGAAATACTTATGACTGAGGCTTCATTATCCAAAACGCGTTAGTGGATTGTTACTCCATCGGATTGGCTGGATTTTATAGGATGAAGAGTTTGCAGATCATATATGGACTCCAAGCTGAGTCAGCAAGAAAAAAAAGTCACGTTGGTCTAACAGTCACCACTTTCACAGAGCTCTGGCATGGAACTGGGTACAACTGTAACATCAAAATATGGGAAAAAAACTTCCTCCAAGATTTACAATGCTGGTGTCCTAGGGTGTCACCATCCCTCCTCCATCAGTGTGGAGACAACCTAAGCTGTTAGTACAATGGTTTATTAAAGGGTTAGATCACCTCTACAGAAGAACTGTAAAGCTGAACTAACACCAGATGCCCTCCCCCCCCCTCCTGGACCCCGCTTTACATGTGATGGCGCTGACCAATCAGAATCCATCTGATCCATCCTGGCAGCTCAGTATGGAGAAGACAGAGCAATGGGGCATTTCATATCCCCTGACCATTGGAGAGGTGAGAGAGTCCTGATAGTAGGAGGATGACTGACGGTAAGTACAGTGAGGACCGGGGGTGGGGTGTGAAGGGGGTCCGGTGTTCGGTCACCTTTACAGTTTTTCTGTATTAGACAAACTAACCCTTTAATGTGACTTTAGGGGTCTGTTTGACCAGCGATGTCTCATCTGCCTTCCATTGAAGGTAATGAAGTGTATATTGCACTCCATCAAAAGTCCAGTCCTTGGAACCAGTGCTGGGACAAGGTCTTCCAGTGCCCAGGGCAAAGATGCCAAGCTGCACCCACTCCTCATTCATGATGTGCAAGTTTAGGGGATCCTACGCCGATCAGTCACTCCCTTGTCAATCACTGTCGCTATCACTACTCCTGTCAGCCTTGTAACAGAAGGAAGGTGCCCCATCCCTACAGTAAACCATTGTGCCCAGGGCAGCCACACCTCCAGCCTACCCCTTGTCCCGGCCCTGCTTGGAACCCATACAGGAGTCCAGCTAAGGGGAAACCCACCACAAAGTTCAGTTCACCTCCCATACAGGAACAGACCACAAAGTCCGGTCCGGTTCAGAATCAGGAAGTGACACATGCAGGGGAAGGAACATCACAGCACCAAGTGTTAACTCTTACCACACCACACATTAACCCCTTAGTAGGCAAACACATATTTGAACATTTTAGCACCCGCCTATAGAATGATGTGAAGATCTGATAATTATCTAACATTTTTTCTTAAACTACAATCCTTATACTCAGAAGTAAAATGAGACTGTGACCTGTTTTCTCCATAGTGTCTGTTACTTACTTGTGTCGATAGGTAGAGAAATGTCCTCCAGTTCACTTTTCATAATCATCCCAACCTCCTCCGTGAATGGCTGATCACCCCCCACATACGTCTCTACTTCTTCTTCTTTAACCTCAGCTTTTATATTAATATGTTCTTCACCCTACACCAAAAATAATAGAAAATATCAATTAAAGTCACCTCAAGGCAGATATAAAGGACACAAATGACACGTCATTCAGTATGTACCCTCCGTTGGAAGAACACAAGGAAGAAGAGGACCCGCGATGTGTCTGGGCTTAAGACCCACAGAGGAAAGGAATGTATATTAAAAAACAAAAAATGGGGGTCAAAAATGTGAGGCACTCAAAGTAGCTAGAAACGGATGGGGGGGGGGGGGGGGGTAACAAAGGCTGCACTTCAGATGTCGAAGTAAAACAAGAGACTACACAGAAGAACGTCATCTCATGGCTTAGAATATATATTTAGGTCTAGATGCCCAGCCACACCTACCCGATGATGGTGAGGGATGGTGTGATCTTCCTGTGTGGAATCCCGGGAATACAGAGGACGGGGACATCTCTCTGGTGGGTTCCCATTACTGGATCCATCTGTAGGAAACACACACACTGACTGAATACATTGTTTCTATGCGTTTATCAGATGATGGGGGATCTAGGTGGACCCTCCGTACTGCTCTCTCCTTTACAATAAAGTCTCCTCTTACCCGGTGATGTGAGGGGCGGCTGATTCTCCATCATGAAGTCCTTGTAGAGATCCTCGTGTCCTTCTAAATAAATTATAATGTGATTACCTCCTCTGCTGCCAATTCCAACAACGTCTTCTCTTTCCTTCCTCACAACTCACCTCTCACCCAGGACATCCTTTATTAGACCCTCTACATCACTTCCTGTTTCTTAGTTACATCACTTCCTGTCTATCAGTTCCAGGTCTGCACAGGACATCACTTCCTCTCAAGCTGTAGTATCACTTCCTGTGCCTGTACAATCACGCTCTTCCAGTCTTTGTGTTCTACTCGATATACCAGGAAAAGATCTTCATCTCTATATTTATTATGTGTTTGTTCTACAATCCAGCAACTCCAGACGGACAGTTGGATAAATGTCTCAATATTCACAATGTATCTGATCTAGGGTGACCACATTTCCAAACTACCATTCAGGGACACCCTCCCTATCCCAAAAATCAGCTTGTGCTGTAACCAATCACAGCACAGTGATTGGACACAAGAGGAGGGATTTATTATTTCTCCAATCACAAGCAGGGGGAGGGATTGTGCTCCTCCAGGCATTCCCGGCCAGGACAAGTACTGTCAGTGAGTAAAGCGGTGATGTGGCGGCCTTTTTTAGGGGCATCAGATTGGCCCCGCGGGTGGCTGTGTCAGTTTTATTCCGGGACACTGTATTGTCCTGGAATGAATGTGCCCGGGACAGACCTGCAAAATGCGAGACTGTCCCGGGCAATCCGGGACACGTGGTCACCCTAATCTGATCTATAAACCAGAGGCTCTTCATGGACAGTTGGATAAATGGCTCTATATTTAGGATGTATCGGGTCTATAAACCAGAGGCTCTGGATGGACTGTTGGATACATGTCTCTATATTTAGGATGTATCGGGTCTATAAACCAGAGGCTCTGGATGGACAGTTGGATACATGTCTCTATATTTAGGATGTATCGGGTCTATAAACCAGAGGCTCTGGAGTAAAATTTGGATAAACGCCTCTATATTTAGGATGTATCCGGACTATAAACCAGAGGCTATGGATGTACACTTCGATAAATGGCTCTATATTTAGGATGTATCCGGACTATAAACCAGAGGCTATGGATGTACACTTCGATAAATGGCTCTATATTTAGGATGTATCCGGTCTATAAACCACAAGCTCTGGGTTGACAGTTGGATAATTGGCTCTATATTTAGGATGTACAGTATCTGGTCTATAAACCAGAGGAAAGAAAAAAGAAAGGAGGGCGCACCAACCTCGTGCATTACCGTTTAAAAGTTTTATTAAAATATGAATAAAAATGCAATAATCCTACTCACAGACGGAGCTTAGGTATAAGCTTATCGGACAGTAGAGCTGGACGTTCTTGACACCCACCGACTGAACTTGACGACAGAAGAGGTCAGATAGCACCATGTCCTATGTGCACACACATATAGGATGGAGGGTTCTGTAGGTGAGAGCCATCATGGACCATCTTAGCTCTGAGGAAAGGGGTGCGCCCCCGAAACGCGTCAGCTATTTAGATGTTTGAGGTGCTATCTGACCTCTTCTGTCGTCAAGTTCAGTCGGTGGGTGTCAAGAACGTCCAGCTCTACTGTCCGATAAGCTTATACCTAAGCTCCGTCTGTGAGTAGGATTATTGCATTTTTATTCATATTTTAATAAAACTTTTAAACGGTAATGCACGAGGTTGGTGCGCCCTCCTTTCTTTTTTCTTTTCTTTAGCTATATGAACACCCATTGTTCTGAGGAGGGCTGCAAGACCCTAGACTTTGCCTTTGGACGGAACCACACTACCCGTGTTTTGACATTACACCGAGAGCGCAGGAGATTTTTGTTTTTCTATAAACCAGAGGCTCTAAAGTAAAATTTGGATAAATGGCTCTATATTTAGAATGTGGCTGAACTATAAACCAGAGGCTCTGAATGGACAGTTGGATAAATGGTTCTATATTTAGGATGTATCTGGTATATGAACTAGAGGTTCTGGATGGACAGTTGGATTAATGTCACTATATTCAGGATGTATGTGGACTATAAACCAGAGGCTCTGAATGGACAGTTGGTTAAATGGTTCTTTATTTAGGATGTATCTGGTATATGAACTAGAGATTCTGGATTGACAGTTGGATTAATGTCACTATATTTAGGATGTATCTGGACTATAAACCAGAGGCTCTAAAGTAAAATTTGGATAAATGGCTCTATATTTAGAATGTGGCTGAACTATAAACCAGAGGCTCTAAATGGACAGTTGGATAAATGGCTCTATATTTAGGATGTATCTGGACTATAAACCAGAGGCCCTGGGTGGACAGTTGGATAAATGGTACTACCAGAGACTCTTGAGTAAAATTTGGATTAATGGCTCTATATTTAGGATGTGGCTGAACTAGAATAAAACAGAGGCTCTGGATGGACAGTTGGATAAATGGTTCTATATTTAGGATGTATCTGGTCTATAAACCAGAGGCTCTGGGTGGACAGTTGGATACATGATTCTATATTTAGGATGTATCTGGTCTATAAACCAGAGGCTCTGGGTGAACAGTTGGATAAATGGTTCTATATTTTGGATGTATCTGATCTATAAACCAGAGGCTCTGGATGGACAGTTGGATAATTGGCTCTATATCTAGGATGTCTATAAAACAGTCCATGTTTATATTTGTGAGGAAGTCCAACAATAGCAGTTGACAGCTGGCCCTGCCACCAATATCTGACAATACTGTCAAATGGAGATGGTGTTCTAGACCAGCGTTTCTCAACTCCAGTCCTCAAGGCACCCCAACGGGTCGTGTTTTCAGGTTTTCCATTATTTTGCAGAAGTATTTGTTCAGTTTCACTGCCTTAGTAGTTACCACAGCTGTTTCCTCTGAGGGAAATCCTGAAAACATGACCTGTTGGGGCGCCTTGAGGACTGGAGTTGAGAACCACTGTTCTAGACTGAGGGAGAGGGGAGTGACAGGCAGTGCACACAGAGCCCATACAGCTCCCGTCTCCTCCTCCAAACTTTTGCTGTGAAGTGCTCGGCTTCCTCATCTATCCTGTTTTGGAGACTGTGCCTGGACCTACTGCCAGAGGTACACTGTCATTTACCAAAACACAAACTGACAACAGTACATGTAGTAGCTGAGTTTTACTCTTTGTACTCTGAATATCTGGTGGTGGGGTCTTTCTCAATTTGCATAAAAAGAAGAAATAAGGCGGAATAGCACAGCAGAATGGTAAGGAGGTGGGGCTCAGTGCTGACTGTACCTCCCCTATTCGGATACACATATTTTAGGCTTCTGGGGGAAGGTGGAGCTACACCCAGCACTGACAGAAATAAATTTGTGTAGAGGGGACAGTCTGTGCAGGTAGAGGGTAGCATGAGCAGGGTGGGCAGTGCATGCAAAGGAAAAAGGGGGCAAAGTGTACAAGGGGTGTGTACAGGGAGTGGTGACAGTGTGTATGGGGGGAAGGTGGCAGTATGTACAGGGAGTAGAGGCAGCATGTACAGGGAGTGGACAGTATTTATGGTTGAGGAGGAAAGCAATGGAAACATATATGGAGGTAACAACGGGCAGAGAAAAACAATTGGCATGCAAGTTTCTGCAGCCTACTGCAAAATTGGCTGCAATGGTGGGCCTTATCAGGGCCGCTAATAAGGCAGTACAGCCAGCCCTCCTGTACTGGGCCCATAACCCATCAGTTCAAAAGTGGGGGCCCGGGCACCTCCTGAGCAGGAGGTCTGGCTTTTCTGTTTTATTGCAGACACCAATCCTCTTCTGCCTCCCCTTACAGCGCTGCCAGCTTCTCCTCTTCTTTTTCCCCTTGGCTGCATTGCAGGGGGATTGGTTCTAGCACATGCGCCCCTTCCATCTGCTGTCTGGTACCCCTGTGTTCCCCTTTCCCTTGCAGTGCTGCAGGCTTCCCTCCTCTCCTCTGGAGAGAGGTGGAAGGGGGCGGTAAATATGTATTTTACTGTCCCCTTCCATTCCTGAATGAACACAATGAGCGATCGGTACCAGTCACTATTGTGACCATTTGCCACTGAAGCATAGTAAACTGTGTTTGCTATGCTTCAGTTTGGGAATGAGCAGGAAGCCTCGGAGCGCTTCCTATTCATTCATCTGTGCAGCTGAGGCTACAGAGAAAGGGACTGATAAATCTATGTCCTTAGTCACTTTCGGCCTAGGGATGTGGGCCCCGTGATTTCTAAAAGCAGCCCTGGGCATTATGATGAGGTCTGCTACTGTACTTGGGTGCCAGATAGTGAAAAGGAGGAACGTGAGGGAGAGGCACAACATCAGTGAGGCAGGCAGTCAACACGTGCTGTAGACTGCACTATGGTGCAAATGTGTTGACTTGGAAAACCTAGAAAACACTTTCTTATCTTTATCTGCAATCTACTTGCTCTCTCTCTCATGCCGCGTACACACGACCGTTTTTAATGTCATTGAAAAAACTGCATTTTTCTCGACGTGATTTTTCGTGTTTCCTCTCAAGCCTGCCTTGCCTACACACTATCGTGGAAAAAAATGTTTGAGTAAAGCGCGGTGACATACAACACGTGCGACAGCACTATAAAGGGGAAGTTCCATTCAGATGGCGCCACCCTTCATGTTAGTAAAGATTGTTGAGCGACGATTCGCGCTTTTCAGCCTTGTGCTTTTCAGTCCGTTACAGCGTGACGAATGTGCTATCTCCATTACGAACGCTAGTTTTACCAGAACGAGCGCTCCCGTCTCATAACTTGATTCTGAGCATGCGAATTTTTTTTCACGTCGTTAAAGCCTACACACGGCCATTTTTCATGACGAGAAAAACGACGATGTAAAAAACGACGTGAAAAATTAGAGCATGTTCCAATTTTTATCATCATTAAAAACGGTCGTGTGTACACGGCATCAGAAAAAGCAGCTTTGCCAAAAAGGAAGAAGTGATCCTGAGGACAAAGGGATTATGCTATAAACTGATTTCTACTTTGCCGAACAGCAGAAAGAAGTTGACAAGCCATCTACTTCAAACGTGGAAATGCTAAAACACTTAGGGGGTTATTTACGAAAGGAAAATGCACTTTGCACTACAAGTGCAAAGTGCACTTGGAAGGAAATGCAGTCGCTGTAGATTATTACATTTGTAATTTATTTGATGACACAATGGGGCTGATTTACTAATAACAGTGCGCTGCGCTGGTTCTAACCTTAATTGGTGCGCCGGATAACTCCTTCACTTGGCGCAGGAACCAGCGGCGCACTGTTATAGTAAATATAAATGTCAGCGGCGCTCTATTGAAAATGAATGGTTCCCTATGGGAGCCCATTGATTTGAATAGAGGTCGCCTGGGAAGTCGGGTGAAGCGGATCCGACTCGCGTGCCGGCTGACACAGGGACAGCGCGACTTTGCGAGGCAACTTGGACACGACCTGAGCGCATGAAGCAGCCGCTCAAGTCGTGTCCTAGAGGCGACTAGCTGGCCGAGAATGTCTCCAGCGCGATGGCATCGCGCTGGTTCTCAGCAGCCTCGCTGTCCCGTGTTTGGTATGAATCATGAAGGGGAACTCCACGCCGAATTTTAATGAAAAAAACGGCGTGGGGGTTCCCCTCCAGGAGCATACCAGGCCCTTAGGTCTGGTATGGATTTTAAGGGGAACCCCCTAAGCCAAAAAAAACGGCGTGGGGGTCCCCCCAAAATCCATACCAGACCCTTAGGTCTGGTATGGATTTAAAGGGAAACCCCCTAAGCTGAAAAAACGGCGTGGGGTCCCCCCCCAAAATCCATACCAGACCCTTATCCGAGCACGCAACCTGGCAGGCCGCAGGGGAAGAGGGGGGGACGAGAGCGACCCCCCCTCCCTCCTGAACCGTACCAGGCCGCATGCCCTCAACATGGGGGTGTGGGTGCTTTGGGGCAGGGGGGCTACCTGCGCCCCCCCACCCCAAAGCACCCTGCCCCCATGTTGATGGGGACAAGGGCTTCTTCCCGACAACCCTGGCCGTTGGTTGTCGAGGTGTGCGGGCAGGGGGCTTATCGGAATCCGGGAGCCCCCTTTAATAAGGGGGCCCCCACATCCCGGCCCCCCACCCTATGTGAATGAGTATGGGGTACATCGTACCCCTACCCATTCACCTGGTGGAAAAAAAAGTTAATAAAAAATACAACACAGGTTTTTAAAGTAATTTATTAGGCAGCTCCAGGGGTCTTCCTGCCGGGCGCCCCGCTATCTTCTTCCAGCTCTTTTGCTAGCGGGGTCCCAGGCTTCCTCGTTGTCTTCGGGGGTCTTCCTGCCGGGCGCCCCGCTATCTTCTTCCAGCTCTTTTGCTAGCGGGGTCCCGGGCTTCCTCGTCGTCTTCGGGAGTCTTTCTGCCGGGCGCCCCACTATCTTCTTCCAGCTCTTTTGCTAGCGGGGTCCCGGGCTTCATCGTCGCCTTCTTCCGACTTCGGGGGTCTCTTGTTCTGTTCTCCGGTGTCGTCTCCGTGCTCTCCGGTTCTTCTCCCGCTCTCCGGTGCCTTCTCCACGATCTCCGGGCGTGGGCGTGGTCACCGGGTGATTCCACCGCTGACCCCGCCCCCGTATGATGTCACAGTCTCGAGGAATGATGGGACTGTGACATGCTACGGGGGCGGGGTCAGTGGTGGCATCACCCGGTGACCACGCCCATGCCAATATAAGTGGCCGTGCTCCGCTGCCAGAGCATTGTAACGGCGGACAGCGACGAGGCAACATCGGGCGAAGAGAAGAGGGAAGAAGGCGACGATGAAGACCGGCCCCCGCTAGCAAAAGAGCTGGCAGAAGATAGCGGGGCACCCGGCAGAAGGCAGAAAGAACCGGAGATCGTGGAGAAGGCACCGGAGAGCGGGAGAAGAACTGGAGATCGTGGAGAAGGCACCGGAGAGCGGGAGAAGAAACGGAGAGCGCGGAGACGACACCGGAGAACAGAACAAGAGACCCCGAAGTCGGAAGAAGGCGACGACGAAGCCCGGGACCCCGCTAGCAAAAGAGCTGGAAGAAGATAGCGGGGCGCCCGGCTGGAAGACCCCCGAAGACAATGAGGAAGCCCGGGACCCCGCTAGCCAAAGAGCTGGAAGAAGATAGCGGGGCGCCCGGCAGGAAGACACCCGGAGCTGCCTAATGAATTACTTTAAAAACCTGTGTTGTGTTTTTTTATTAACTTTTTTTTCCACCAGGTGAATGGGTAGGGGTAAGATGTACCCCATACTCATTCACATAGGGTGGGGGGCTGGGATCTGGGGGCCCCCTTATTAAAGGGGGCTCCCGGATTCCGATAAGCCCCCCGCCCGCAGACCCCGACAACCAACGGCCAGGGTTGTCGGGAAGAGGCCCTTGTCCCCATCAACATGTTGGGGGCATGTGACCTGGTACGGTTCAGGAGGGAGGGGGGGCCGCTCTCTCATCCCCACCTCTTCCCCTGTGGCCTGCCAGGTTGCATGCTTGGATAAAGGGTCTGGTGTGGATTTTTAGGGGGACCCCCACGCTTTTTTTTAAAAATTTGTCTGTGTTCCTGAAGGGCCTGGTATGGATTTATAGAGCGATCCCCACGCTATTTTTTTTTAAGTTTGGCGGGGGTTCTCCTTAAAATCCATACCAGACCTGAAGGGCCTGGAATGGATTTTGGGGGGACCCCCACACCATTTTTTTTCATTTTGGTGGGGGGGGGTCCCCTTTGAATCCATACTAGGCCCAAGGGCCTGGTATGGACCTGGGGGGGGACCCCACGCTGTTTTTATTTTTTTTTAGAGCCGGCAATGTTTATTTCTTTACATTTCCTTTAACAACCAGCTATAAGCAGGTTAAAAAAAAAATTGCCGCAAATTCGCGGTACTTGCGTTTTGGATGCGGGTCCATTGAATTCTATTACATCCAAAACACTGTTTTTGGCTTTGAAAAAAAAATCTGCAGTTGCGTTTAAACTCGTTTTTCACAAAGCCTAAAAATGCCTTCAGACGCCAAAGATTTCCACGTTTCAGACGCGGTACCGGCGTTTAGACGCATTTTAGTTTAGAAGCGTTTTTAAAGGTGACCTATTTTTTTACATTGATAAACTCAAAAATTAGGGCAAATGAGAAAAAACCATTAAAAATATATATATACGGGGCGTGTCCGGATGTGAAGCCGAGTGGACGTGTGGTGGCTCAGCTCCGCTTCTGCCTAATCCTTACCTTTATCCTGGCGCCGGGATTATTCCTTATTTTCACCCCGAAGGACATCTGAGGGACCCCACACTTCTCCGCTCCCACCCGGGTCCTCCTGAATGGCTCCTGGACGCCGCAAGTACAGCAAACGTCAGCCGCCTGCAGCCTGCTCTCCCCCATCGGCGGCCATCTTGCCCACACGCTCTCCCCCTCCCTCTCCATTCTCTGTCGCGGCGGGCACACAGACGGCGGCTGCAGGTATGGGAGACGCGGCGCCATCTAACTCGGACCTGTTGGCGGCGATTACCTCACTTAAAGACACGCTAACCACCAAGATAGACGCGGTGTCCATGGAGGTGGGCCTCCTGCGCCGGGATATGGACCGGTTCCGGACCCGGATGTCGGAGGCAGAGTCCCGCATTTCCCAGCAGCATTTATGATGGACTGAAGGAGTAAATCAAGACAATAATAGACCAAGGAGTTAAAGAGAACAGCCTACCGGCCTTCTGTGCCTGTCGCAGTCCTGTGGATTGGAAAACTTTACTTGCTGTAGCTGACTGCATAATTCACCATCGTCGTCTTCAACGTCTGCTCATCCCAGGCTCATTTCCACAGTTATAGAGAGGAAGGCCGACAGAAGCTTTACAGTGCTGACGTTTACAGGCTGCTGATGAAGGAGAAAGGCAAGAATATCAGGAAGATAAGATAAGACACTATCCATTGGGGAGAATCTGATTTCACCCCCTTATCATTCGAGCCTGCAGCTATCTATAGGATTTCGGTTACGGATCGTCACCTACATACATCAGGCTGTATTACACTAGCTATCTGGTAAGAAGATTGCATGAGAGGTGGTGGATCACAACCTTCTGTGTTTGGGGTGTTTTTTGGCTTAAAGCTCCTTATGTAGTGCAATCTGGTAAGGAGATTGACTGTGAGGTGGTGGTTCACTTTTTGCATGCTTCCCACATCGAGTGTTGTTCACAATGCTGATTTCTATTGACTAATTATCGAGACAGGATCACGCTATGTTTTTTTCTCTCTCCTTTTTGGGTCGAATGTAATACATAATATGGAGTCATAGTTCAAGCGACCATACTCAATAATTCTCTGACGAATCAACCTTGTGGGAATTGAAAGGCCCTGGCTGGGTAAAAGCCATATGTTCTATTGGCTTACTTATCTGGTAAGCATGAATTCTTCCAGGTTTATTCAGTAATTGGGATTTTTGTGTTCCTTTCACACCAGCCTGCCAAATTGGACTTTATTCAATAATTTGTGATTCCTTAGCGCGATTTTCTTTTTTATTTCTAATTTTGATTGCTTGTCCTCGCTTCGGCGGGAACTTCATCTCCAAGTGTCCGAAATTACCAGGTTGGGTATACAACGTAGTAGACAGGAATATTTTGAGTTTTGGGACAAGAATAGCAAACTACTTGCACTACTAGCGCAGCAGGATAGGCCCTCGACAGTCATACCAGAGATCCTCACGAATGATGGCGTTTTGGTCCACTCTCAGGAGGATATTCTCTCTGCATTTACAGCTTTTTATACCTCCCTGTATGTCTCTTCGCTCCCCGCAGACTTTGACCCTGCACCCATGATGTCTATACTAGATACGTTGGCTCTGGGGTGGCTCTCTGATGCGGAAAGGCAACTCCTCGTCTCAGATATCACTCCAGAGGAAGTTGTTCGGGCCATTAAATCATTCCCGACAGGCAAAGCCCCGGGCCCAGATGGACTTCCCATAGACTATTATAGTACCCATGCTGAACTTATTGCCCCTAAGCTGGCACAGCTGTTTCAAGCCTGCTTGCAACAGGGCTCCCTACCGCCCTCCATGAGAGAAGCGCATGTTGTTCTCATCCCAAAGCCTAATAAAGACCCTAGGCTGTGTGCCTCCTACAGGCCGATCGCCCTCCTTAACTGTGATTTAAAAATTCTTACCAAACTACTGGCCACTAGACTTAGCAAGGTTATCAAATCCTTGATTGACTCTGACCAAACTGGCTTTATGCCCGGTAGATCCACAGATGTAAACATTCGTAGGCTGTTTTCTAACATCCATGCTCCACATGACAACCAAGGTACTAGGACTATTGCCACACTTGATATGGAGAAGGCGTTCGATACAGTGGAGTGGGTTTATCTGTGGGAGGTGCTTAGGAGAATGGGATTCCCTCTTAAGTTCATTGATTGGATGCGTACGCTCTATACTGATCCGTTGGCGCGTATCAAGCTCAATGGCACCTTGTCTCCCCCGTTCTCCCTCCAGAGGGGCACCAGACAGGGATGCCCTCTCTCCCCGGCCCTCTTCGCCCTGGCCATGGAACCTATTGCAGAAGCCCTTAGGAGCTCGGCTGAGATCCGTGGTCTTAGGGTGGGCTGGTTGGAGGAGAGAGTGGCTCTCTACGCAGATGACCTCCTGCTTTTTTTGAACGATGCTGGTGATTCTCTGCGGGGTGCTCTTGGGATCATGGAAGCCTTTTCCGCCTTCACTGGGCTGCGAGTGAACTGGCACAAGTCTCAGCTGTTCCCGGTGGATGAGGGGGCCAGGTCCTCCTCACCCCCCTCCCTTCCGCTTCAGTGGGTCGATCAGTTTACTTACCTAGGCATTGTTATCTCCAAAGAGAGTACGAGCTTTGTGCGGCTCAATCTTGACCCTGTCCTGGTGGCAGTTAGGACCAAACTGAAGGCATGGAGCAATCTCCCCCTTTCCCTCATTGGCCGTATTAACCTTCTTAAAATGAAAGTCCTCCCTAAATTTACTTATATTTTTCGGAATTCCCCGCAATGGTTGACCAAGGCTTTCTTTAATTCTCTAAGGCGGCTCTTCCTCACCTTTATTTGGGGGCCTAGGCCACCTAGATTTAAATACGCTACTTTGACCAGGCCTGTGGACAATGGAGGCTTGGCTCTCCCTGACTGTCACAAGTATTTCTTGGCCACCCAGCTCGTGACTGCCCATTGGTGGCTGCAGCCGGACTTGACCAATTCTGTGGTGGTGCTGGAGGCGGCTATAGTGGGGTCTCTGGAGGCCCTGCAGGGGCTGCTGTTTAGGGGTCCTAGGACGCCCCACCATCTCACACCTTCTATGCGAACCACCACGCATGGAGGGTGGGAGAGGAGCTGAGGACACCCCAGCCTAACTCCTGGTCTCCCCACACCCCCCTGTGGCTGAATCCCAACCTCCCGCAGTTCAACACCATCCCCGATCCGCAGGCCTGGGCCAAATACAAAGTTCTTACTCTCAAGCATGTGATCACTAACGGGGAGCTTTCCCCCTTCCATGTTTTACGCGCTAATTTTCAGGTTCCTCCACAGCTCCATTTCAGGTACCTGCAAATTGCCCATGCCTTCAGATGTCAGTTCTTGGGCCAACCGGTTGTCTTGGAATATTCTGAGCTCGAATCCACCCTTCGAGTGAAGGACCTGGAGAAACCCACGTCCCAACTCTATGGGTCCTTGTTGGCTGCCGCCGCCCCCGAGTTGTCCTCCCTCCGCAGGAAATGGGTGGCGGACATACCGGGGCTGGACGAGGACGACTGGAGGGAGATTTGGGACTTTCCCTTCTCCCATCTAGTCTCAGCACGGGATAAACTTGTACAATACAAAATTGTACACAGAGCTCATTATACGCCTCATAGACTGCACCAGATGTCACCGTCACATTCCTCGGAGTGCTGGCGCTGCTCACATCAGGTGGGGAATTTTTTCCACATCTTCTGGGATTGCTCAGCGGTAGCCCACTATTGGGTGGAAGTTCTCCGGGTAATTGCTAAGGTCTCAAAAACTCATGTTGCTTATGACCCTAGATACTGTCTGCTGGGACTGGTGGAACAACTGCTGGTGCTCCGATCAAAAAAGATACTCATCTCCCTGCTACTGTACTATGCTCGTAAAGCTATCACGATGCATTGGAAAAAGTCATCTCCCCCCTCTGTTGGGTTTTGGAAAAACCTGGTTAATGCTAGTTTACCCCTCTATAAGGACACCTACTCCGGTAGGGGCTGCCCACAAAAGTTCGAGAAGATATGGACATGTTGGTTGGACGATGCTACCACGGCTAATGCTGCAGTGACGAGTGTATAGGCCAGCAGTCGCCAGCTGGCCTGTTGGGGTGTTGATCGATTCCCCCCCCCCCCCAGGATGCTATTTCCTCCTGATACCACTTTGAGCACTGTTCACCCTGAACTGATCCCCCTCCCCGTATTGGGGTTGTAGGTTTAGTAGGTTGTGTATGTTTACTGTTGTCCCCTGCTACGACCTGTTCCTGTAGCGGGACTATGGCCCCTGTGTGGGCAACTGTCTGGCCCATATGCGGGCTATTTTTGTGTGTTGAAAACTTAATAAAAATGATTTTACAAAAAAAAAATATTTATATACACCGGTATATCAAAACAATAATGCAATTGCTTCCATTGCATTGTGGACAATCCACAACTTGGGGCAGGTGACATGGCAAGTAAACAATCCACAACTTGGGGCAGCTGTCGTGGCAAGTGGACAATCCACAACTTGGGGCAGCTGACGTGGCAAGTGGACAATCCACAACTTGCGGCAGCTGACATGGCAAGTGGACAATCCACAACTTGGGGCAAGTGACGTGGCAAGTGACACGCTAAATACAACTACACTGCTGCTCTCTCAGCTGCTGATACTCACTCTGGTCTCCAAAAATAGCTGAAATCGTTAATAATACTGTTTTTGGAGCTTAGGGCGGCTCCTTATCATGTTTCCTAACTAAACGCGTATAGACGCAAATCTGGTAAAAGGCGGCATGCAAACTCTACAAAGCGCGCCTTTCTAAACGCTGCTTTCAAACTTAGTTCTGAACACATTTACAGCTCAAAAAAGCCATGGTGGCCATGAGGCCATAGGCTAACATGGAGAGACGTTTTTAAGCTGCAAAAAACGCTCAAACAAGCGGCTGGAAAAACGTCCGTGTGCATGTAGCCTTATATTAACCACTTGCGCACTGGCCACTTAAACCCCCTTCCTGCCCAGACCAATTTTCACATTTCAGCGCTGATGCACTTTGAATGACAATTGCGCGCTCATACAACACTATAACCCAATGAAAATGTATTATTTTTTTGGCACACAAATAGAGCTTTCTTTTGGTGCTATTTGATCACCTCTGCGTTTTTGTTTTTTTTTTATATATAAATACAAAAGGCCGAGTTAAAAAAAAAAAAAAAAAATAGATATTTTAACCACTTCAGCACTGGGCCTATTCTGGCACTTCCCTCCTTCATGTAAAAATCATACCTTTATGGCTATAAAATTACTTCAAAACCCCAAACATTATATATGTTTTTTTAGCAGACACCCTAGGGAATAAGATGGCGGTCATTGCAAATTTTTATCTCGCTCGGTATTTGCGGAAAAAAATTTCAAACGCCTTTTTTTTGGGAAATAAATGGTTTCATGAATGTAAAAAAAATTACAAAACAGTAAAGTTAGCCCAATTTTTAGGGATAATGTGAAAGATGTTACCTAACATGTCACGATTTAAAATTGCGCACACTCATGGAATAACACCAAACTTCAGTACTTAAAAATCTCCCTAGGTGATGCTTTAGAATTTTTTACACGTTACCATTTTGGCATTACAGAGGAGGTCTAGTGCTAGAATTGTTGCACTCGTTCTAACGCACGCAGCAATACCTCACATGTGTGGTTTGAACGGCGTTTACATATGTGGGCGGGACTTACGTGTGTTTTCACTTATGAGCGCGAGCTACCGGGGACATGGTTGTTTTTTCTTTTTTTTGATTATTTTTATTTTTGTTTTTTGTCACGGCTTGGATTACATACGGGAACCCGGCGTGATGTCATAAAGTCGCGCCCTGGCCTCCGACGGTCATAGAGATGACTGGTGACCATCTGGTCCCCATTCATCGCTATGCTTCCCATCCGGCGCCGGCCAATTTGTTCTCCGAGCCCTAGATGGCACGGGAGAGCCCGGAGAAGCACCGGATGGCGGCGGGAGGGGGGACGTCCCCTCCCGCCGCCTATAAGAACGATCAAGCGGCGGAACTGCCGCTATGATCATTTTTATCGTGCACAGAATCACCGGCTGAAAAGAATGATATCTGAATGATGCCTGCAACTGCAGGCATCATTCAGATGTCACCGCACAAAGCCAAGGATGTCATTTGACGGTGGGCGGTAGGAAAGTGGTTAATATTTCGAAAATTTTGACAAAAGGTAATTTTACTCCTTCATTGATGTACACTGATGAGACTGCACTGATGGGCACCGATAAGTTGGCAAGGGTGGGCACTGAGAGGTGGCATTGCTAGTTGGCACTGGTGGGCATTGAGAAGTGGCACTGCTAGGTGGCAATGATAGTTGGCAGTGATGGGCACTGATAGGCAGCACTGCTAGGTGGCACTGATTGGCAGCAGTGGTGGGCATTGATAGGTGGCACTGGCAGGGGCTACTGATTGTCACAGATGACGCAGAATTGCCTCTTCCTCTTCGGGCCCCATGTCCCTTGCACATAAGCCGGTGATTGCCTTTTTTTATGCTCACGCTGTCGGCACAAGGAGAAAACAAAAACCATTACCCAGCTTTTGTTTACATCACGTGATCAGCTGTCATTGGCTGACAGCTGATCACATGGTAAAGGGCAGGGATCGGCCCCTTACTCGGATCTGTCATCACCCGAGTCTCAGTGACTCGGTGACCACAGCGCGCGCGCGAAGGGGATGACGTTTATTGACGGACTCCCGGCAATTGAGGACCATGCTGTGGCTGGCGATCAGTTATAGCGCTGATCTAAAGTGATTAAAGAGGGTCTAAATGGGCCATTGACATGCATCACAATTCAACTTAGGAATGTGTCTTTGCAAAGTTAAACTAAATGAAATCCTTCTTATTTTTTCTTGGGTATAGAGTGCAGAGGGATTACAAGTCTAGACAGTTTTTGGGGATGTCTGCACCCCTGATAGGGTGAAGACAACTCCCAAATTTGGCCACTTTATCCTTCCAAATAATTCACTTCCTGTCACATAGCCACACAGGAAGTGAGGGGAAATCCCTACCAATGTCTTTCCTTGGGGACGCACAGGTCAATCTAAATACTTTCTCCATTATGTACATTGCACTCCAGCATTTTGCGGGTTACACCCCAAATTATTAGGTTTTTTGGACTTTGGGGTTTATTTAATAAAGGCAAATCTTTGCACTACAAGTGCACTTGCTGGATATCCGAAAGGGAAATGCAAGCAAACAAAAAAAACACCATCTTTGCTTTTACATGATTGGATGTTACAATCACCAGTGATCCCTCAGATTTTTAGCAGCTACACTTTTACTGCAGAGTGGATTTGTCTTTACTAAACCCCAAACTACCCAATGATTTGAGGTGTACACAACAAAGTCCTAGAGTGCAATTTGCTTAATGGGGACACTAGTTAGATTGATCTGTGTGTCCCCAAGAAAAGCCATTGTTAGGGTTTTACCTTCACTTCCTGTTTAGCTGTGTGACAGGAAGTGAAGCCAATTTTACAACAAGGGGACACAAAGCCCAACCTTAAAAAAAAAAAAACACACAAGCAGGGGTTCTAACACTTACTTTGTTTCCCTCAAAATGCCCACAATTAGAATAGTATTGCCTTGAGCTATTTTTAAGTGCAGTGCTCTAAATCACTGCTTCTCAAGTACCCCCAACAGGCCATGTTAGCAGGTTTTCCTTCATCTTGCACATGTGTTTTAAATCACAGTCAATGGTTTGGTATTTTGGACAGCAATTCTCCATGAGATAAATTCACAAAACATGTCCTGTTGGGGGTACTTGAGGACTGAGGCTGAGAACCACTGCAGTAAAAAAGGAAAATTGAATACTTACCGCTCTGTATTTTTCATTTCCTGGTGACTCTCCATGGCAGCACACAATACAATACATGCATATGCTAGCATGAAGGCCCAGAGTAGACAAATCACACCTGTTGTTTTGACATGCCAATCAGCTGTCACATTTGTTGCAAAGAAAACGCAAAACAAACCTCAAAACTTTGCATCAAATTTTATTGGTCAACAAAACAAAGAATAATAAAAAATAAGAAATAAAAAAATTAAAAAACAGGGTCAATTTGAAACAGTTACAGACTCACAACATCTTGATAAAGATTTGGCTAAATAGTGCAGCACAGACAATTAAATCAAAGTGAACAAACGACAAACATTAACAACATCAAAATTATTTCAGGGGAACATATCTCCACCACACAAAAAAATACAATCCACAAAGTGAACTGGCCCTAGTTCACACCATAGAAACGCAGTCTGGATGCGTTCCAGGTGCTTTTCTGCATGCGCGTTTTTGACACGTTCCAGTGCATTTTTGTTACGTTTTTGATGCAGTCCAGTGCTTTTTTTTCACCCCACTTTTTTATTAACCAAAGAGGACAAGTGTGTTCCAGTGCATTTTTGATGCATTTTTGATGCAGTCCAGTGTTTTTTCCCCCTCTTTTCACTTAGGACAAGTGTTTTGCAGTGCGTCTTTGGTGCATTTTTGATGTGTTTTACTGCGGTCCAGTACAGTTCTGTACCTAAAAAATGCAGCATGACCAATTTTTTTTTTCCTTTATGAAACGCACTGGAACGGACTGCAGTGGTGTGACCTATGCCATTGGCATTAATGTGATCAACTTTCTTTGCGTTTTTCATGCATCAAAAAAACACACTGCACTGCATCCGGTGTGAACTGGCCCTAAATATCATACCCGGGGGGTGTCTATAGTATGCCTGTAAAGTAGCGCATGTTTTCCATGTTTATAACAGTTTGAGAGCAAAATGACATTTCTAAAGTAAAATAATAGTAATTTAAAAGTACTCGCGGCTGTAATGAATTGCTGGTTCCCGTCAATACAGATAAAAGTCATTGAAAGTCTTTGATAACACAAAAAAAAAAGCGTGGGGGTCCCCCAAATTCAATTACCAGGCCCTTCAGGTCTGGAATGGATATTAAGGGGAACTCTGCCGCAAATAAAAAAAAAATGCTTGCGGTTCCCCCAAATATCCATACCGGGCCCTTCAGATCTGGTATGGATTTTAAGGGGAAGTCCACCCCAAATTTTTTAAAAAAATGGCGTGAAGTACCCCCAAAAATCCACACCAGACCCTTATCCGAGCATGCAACCTGGCAGGCCACAGGAAAAGAGGGGGGACGAGAGAGCGGCCCCCCCTCCCTCCTGAACTGTACCAGGCCACATGCCCTCAACATGGGGAGGATGTCCCCATGTTGATGGGGACAAGGGCCTCATCCCCACAACCCTTGCCCGGTGGTTGTGGGGGAGGGGGCGCTCTCTCGTCCCCCCCTCTTCCCCTGCAGCCGGCCAGGTTATGTGCTCGGATAAGGGTCTGGTGTGGATTTTTGGGGGGACTCCACGCCATTTATTTTTTAATTTGGGGTGGAGTTCCCCTTAAAATCCACACCAGATCTGAAGGGTCTGGTATGGATATTTGGGGGAACCGCACGCCATTTTTTTTTTTAAATTTGCGGCAGAGTTTTTCCTTAATATCCATTCCAGACCTGAAGGGCCTGGTAATGGAATGTGGGGGAACCCCCACGCTTTTTTTTTTTTTATCAAAGACTTTCAATGACCTTTCTCTATATTGCCGGGAGCCGACAATTCATTACAGCCGCGGGTGCTTTTAAATGCCTTTTTTTTTCCTTTAGAAATGTCATTTTGCAGGCGCACTGGGAAGTTCAGAGCTGCGCCTGTTCAACTTATGCAAATTAGTTTACGTGACTTGACATTTACTAAGATTTTGCCGGCGCAGTGTCTTGGCGCAAGAAAACAAGGAAAATTCCCGTGCTGAGCTCCAACAAAACCTCTCGCAGCTCGAATCGTACTTGCCGGCGCAGCAGGCTGGTTTTGAAAAAGTTACTTTCTCACTCTATTTTGGGCAGGTGTCCCTACACTTCCTCACATCACCCCATGTCACCCCCATTATATTCTCACTTCCAGCTTCTTTATATTTAGAGTTTAACATGCCGTGCGCCAGGTCCATAGTGGCGCACTGAGCGCCTCCTCCCGTCCGCCGACAACACTATAGTAAATGGCAAATAGGGCTGCGCTACAGGCGCTAATGTTTTGTAAATACCAAAACAGCCATTGCGCACGCAGATGCGCCGATACTCATGGGGCAAACGTTTTGTAAATCAGCCCCAATATGTTGTCACTGATGCTGTCCCTGAGGATTGTAATGAAACCGTATACAGTTTTAACGCATCCCCTAAGCATGCAGTTTGAGGGATTTTTTTTTTAACCACTTGTCGCAAAATCTCATACCCGTACGTGATTTTGCTCAAGTGGTTGTGCCTGGCTGATTTGCAGCTGCAGGCATCACCCAGATACCCTTTTTAAGAGCCAGCGGTCAGCTTTATTATAAGAAGAACGGATGCAGACATCCTGCTGCCTTCCGCGGCTCGCCTGGGCTCTCCCATCCCACCGGGAGACCCGAGCCACCAACCGGCATGTCTGGAATTGGCTTTGATCGGGTCTCCCATGTAGTAGCCTGGAAGCGACATCACGGTGTCACTTCCAGGTTTACTCGGCAGCCAACGGCGCCCGTTTTAGAAAATCCACAGTATTCAGAAACGCTGATCTTGGTGTTTTGAATACTTTAGAGTACAGAGGAGGGTTTGGGGTCCTCATCCATGTCTTTATGGACCTTACTTTGCGCACTGGTCCAAATAAAGAGTACCTGTCACTGCTTATTACGGTCACATGGGGTTTTACATTCCTTGTGACAGCAATAAAAGTGATCAGATTTTTTTTTTAAAGGAGCAGTGTAAAAAAAAAAAAATCCCTCCATGCTCACGTGCCAAAACAAGCGCAAAGTCGCGCTCAGAAATGTAAACAGTATTCAAACCACACATTTGAGGTAGGAACTAAAGAGAAGCTTGGACAGCCGCACTCCAAAAAATGTATAGGTTCTTTATTTAAAAAACAAGGTCACATCAACACATATGACAGCAAAAAACAGCAAAAGGAGCTGACATGTTTCGCACTGCAAATCAGTGCTTAATCATAGCTATGATTAAGCACTGATTTGCAGTGCGAAACATGTCAGCTCCTTTTGCTGTTTTTTGCTGTCATATGTGTTAATGTGACCTTGTTTTTAAATAAAGAACCTACACATTTTTTGGAGTGCGGCTGTCCAAGCTTCTCTTTAGTTCCTGCATTGTTATATGCAATCGCCTGCACCCACGGCTTTGGATCCAGTGAGCAGATCAACAGCCACGTCTGAGCAGTAACTTCTTCCACACATGTGAGGTATCGCCGCAATCGTTAGAGCAAGAGCAATAATTCTAATGCAAGACCTCCTCTGTAACTCTAAATAGGTAACCGTTAAGTTTTTTTAAAATGTCGCTTATGGAGATTTTTAGGTACCGTAATTTATCGCCATTCCATGAGTGTGCGCAATTTTAAAGAGTGACATGTTAGGTATCTATTTACTCAGCGTAACATTATACAAAATAATTTGGCTAACTTTACTGTTTAGTTGTTTTTTTTTTTTTATTCATTGAAGTGTATTTTTTCCAAACAAATTAGGTTTGAAAGACCGATGTGAAAATACAGTGTGACATAAAATATTGCAACGACCGCCATTTTATTCTCTAGGGTTAGGGTTTATAAGTAATGTTCTAGCAAAAAATACAGATTTTAAACTTGTAAGCAACAAAAATTATCATGAAGTGGTTAATATAGAACATTAGGCTGCCCAAAATTTTCATTTTCTTTTAGCATTGGTACATATCACTCAGGCCACTTTCCACCACCTTGTGTTTGACCACCCCTTGCCTATAATGCCGCGTACACACGATCGATTTTCTCGACGGTGAAAACACAGTCGAGAAAATCGACGGGAAAAACGAGGGAACGGCTTGGTTCCCTACACACGTCCGTTTTTCCCGACATTTTTTCTTTTGGTCGAGAAAAACGACCGTGTGTGGGCTCCGTGGCAGTGTTTCCCTATGGGAAAACTGCTGTGGAAAAAAACGACGGGAATCACGACGAGAAAAATTAGAGCATGTTCTAATTTTTCTCGTCGTGATTAATGCCGTTTTTCCCCATCGGGAAAAATGACAAAAAGACCACACACGGTCGATTTCCTTGTTAAAAAAAAAAAGCCATTTTTCCCGGCGGGAAAAATGATCGCGTGTACGCGGCATAAGTCCAGAAAATGGGCATTACCTAAGGTTTGGTTTCAGGTTTCAATCTTCATTAGAATTTGCTAAACCTGTGCTGGATAAAAACCCAGGTACATTCGGCTTATCCCTCTTTTTAATCGTGGCGAAAAACAAACAAATGAAAAACAAAGTTAGATAGATGCACAAATTCACAAAATACACATTAATTGTATACACACACATATATATACATATATATATATATATATATATATATATATATATATATATTTATTATACACTGTATATATATGAATTTTTAACAATGTTCTTAAATAGTTCGAAACTGTATCTAAAATAGTTACCAATATACACCACACTTTTGAGATACGGCACTGCGTCGCTTTAACTGACAATTGCACGGTCGTGCGATGTGGCTACCAAACAAAATTGACATCCTTGTTTTCCACAAATAGAGCTTTCTTTTGGTGGTATTTGATCACCTCTGCAATTTTTATTTTTTGCGCTATAAACAAAAAGAAAGCGACAATTTTGAAAAAAAAATCAATATTTTTTACTTTTTGCTATAATAAATCTCCCCCTAATATATATATATATATATATATATATATATATATATATATATATATTGTGACAGCAGGAAGGTAAAGTCACCTGGTTGCATCCAGGGGGGTAGATATATTTCGCCCAGATTCAGGCTTTACGCCGATTTGTACAACTAGGTGGAGAGTTGTATAAGGCTAGTGTGCTCATGGATGACTCATACCTCTAGGGAGAGGGCTGGGCGTCGTGCAGACAGGGAGTTGATGAGACCAGCTGAACCTTGTCAGCTCATTTAGGCCTCTATAAGAAACTCCCAGATTCATTAGATGTTAGCTCATGCCTGGAACCAGACCTGTGTGGACTGTCTAGGGAGAGTGAACCCCTGTGCGGTGAGGCAAAGCCTGTGTGGCTATTTGTTTGGACTTTTACTAAACCAGGGACTTAGGGACTAGGACAGCACCAGGCTGATCCCAGTTGTTAGTTTAGGAAACCTGCATGTTTAGTCAGAGGTCAAACTGACCAGGATTTATTTTGTTTGTTTCTTTTTGGCTTTGCTGTGTTTTTGTCACTGTACATAGAGAAATAAACCGCACCTTTTGATTTTGAAAACCACAACCTCCGTCTGCTGGCCCTGTTTTTGTGTGGGGAGCCCAACCAGGGGGTCACACACACCCGCTACCGAGTTAACCCCCTCACAGTTGGTGGAGAACCAGTGGCAGTTTTTTTTAAGCCAGCATGGAGGAGATACTGAAACAGCTGGCTCTAGCAAATGCCAATCAACAGCAGACAAATGCAGGTTTGCAAAGGAGCCTTGCAGCCCAGCAGCAAGCTCATCAACAAGCCCAGCAGCAATCTGAGGCCCGCTTCATAGACCTGTTACAGAAGCAAGAGCAGAGACTACAACAAGTGGAAGCAGTAATGCAGCAACGTCCGCAGACCAGTGAGGAAAGCCGTCCCACTAATACCGCGTCCTTTGGGGTGAGTCGTTTATTGACAAAAATGACTGGAGAGGATGATCCAGAGGTATTTTTGACCACATTTGAAAGGACTGCTGAAAGAGAAAAGTGGCCTGAGGAGCAGTGGGCTGGACTGGTGGCTCCTCTGTTAACTGGTGAATCGCAGAAGGCTTACTATGACCTAGAGCCTGACCAAGCAAAAGACTATGTGATGCTAAAAGCTGAAATATTGGCAAGGCTGGGTGTCACCCTGGCTGTCCGGGCTCAGCGTGTGCATAACTGGACTTTCCAGCTTGGAAAACCCCCCAGGTCTCAAATGTATGATCTCATTCACCTGAGCAGGAAGTGGCTACAGCCAGAGACTTTGTCCGCACCAGAGATTGTGGAACGTGTTGTAATGGATCGGTTTTTGAGAGCTCTTCCTACTGCCATCCAAAAGTGGGTAAGCCATGGAGACCCAGAGACGGCCGGTGGTCTTGTGGATCGTGTAGAGAAATACTTGGCTACAGAGAACCTGACGGCCTCTTCCAGAGACACTCGGACTTTCCACCCTAAGACCAGACCATCCCCAGGGGCGGATAAGAGGATTCCAAGGGGTGAGGGTGGAGAGAGTGAGAGGGTGGGAGCTCTACCCCAAGTTTGGCGAGAACAGCCTGGGAAATCAGCGGCTCAAGAGGGCGCAAGAAGGATCGTTTGCTACCGCTGCCGGCAAGCGGGACATATTGCAGCCAATTGCCCGGTTGTGGAGGAACCCATGCAGTGTGACTTTCTGACGGGCAGACGTCAGTCGCTGTGTGCGACAGTCGCATGCACTGCCATTCGAGGAACTGAGAAACATTTATGCAAAATGTGTATTAATGGTAGAAATGTTGTGGTATTACTGGATTCAGGTAGCCTTGTGACCCTGATAAAGGCTGAATTAGTTAAAACAGAGGTCTCTGGGAATAGCAAGGTAGCTGTTATTTGTGTGCATGGGGACACCCGAGAGTATCCAGTGACTACAGTGTGTTTCGAGACCCCCAAAGGTACCCTCTCTCATCCAGTGGGCTTAGTATCTCAGTTACCGCATGACGCCATTGTGGGAAGGGATTTTCCGAAGTTCTGGGAACTGTGGGATGATCCTGAGCCCCCCACTGGTGCCCCTATGTACCAGGAATGTGATAGCCAGAACTCCTCTGAGAGTGGTGAGGACTCTCCAGAATTTCCCTTGTCAGTATTTGCAGGGGAGACTCAAGAAACTGGAGAGGAGCCCACCTCCTCAGACGAAAACCTACCGTCTGTGGAGTTTTCTGATCTGGAGGTTCACAGGGAAAATTTTGCCACAGAACAGTTAAAAGACCCCGCCCTAATAAAGGCACGGGAAAACGTAGTGGAAATAGATGGCGAGTTAGTGAACCCAGATAATACCTGCACTTACCCATACTTCAGCGTAGAGAAGGACCTACTGTATCGGGTGGCAAAAAGGGCAGAAGAAACCGTTGAGCAGCTGGTGGTGCCCAAACCTTACAGGAAGTTGGTGTTGGAGTTGGCCCATGGGCACATTCTTGGAGGTCATCTGGGGACAGAGAAAACCCGAGAGAGGGTATTACAGAGATTCTATTGGCCTGGGGTGATGAAGGACATAGAAAATTATTGTTCCTCCTGCCCTGTGTGTCAGAGGTCGGCCCCGATGCCACATTTCCGTAGCCCGCTGGTCCCTCTACCCATCATTGAGGTCCCGTTTGAGAGAATCGCAATGGATTTGGTAGGTCCTATAATCAAGTCCGCTAGGGGGCACCAGTACATATTGGTTATAATGGACTATGCCACCCGTTATCCAGAAGCGATCCCTCTCAGAAATACCTCGGCCAAAACCATAGCCAAAGAGCTATCTCTTGTTTTTAGCCGGGTGGGTATTTGTAAAGAACTGCTTACGGACCAAGGTACACCCTTTATGTCCCGGGTTATGAAAGAGCTGTGTAAATTGCTCAAAGTGACGCAATTGCGTACATCTGTGTATCACCCCCAAACCGATGGGCTGGTTGAAAGATTCAACAAAACCCTAAAACAAATGTTGAAGAAAGTGGTGGATAGAGATGGAAAGGATTGGGACTGTCTACTTCCTTATTTGATGTTTGCTATTAGGGAGGTGCCCCAATCCTCTACGGGATTCTCCCCCTTTGAGTTACTGTATGGGAGACAGCCAAGAGGGCTGTTGGATATTGCCAAGGAAACTTGGGAAAGTGAGAGTTCTCCCCACAGGAGTGTGATTGAGCATGTCGCCCTGATGCAAGATCGAATTGCACAGGTAATGCCCATCGTGAAGGAACATTTGGCCCAAGCGCAGTTGGCACAGCAGAGAGTGTACAACCATGGAGCAAAGACCCGTACCTTTTCCCCGGGGGATAGGATATTGGTACTTGTCCCTACGGTTGAAAGTAAATTCCTTGCCAAATGGCAAGGCCCCTACGAGATAATGGAAAAAGTGAGCGAAGTGAATTACAAGGTCAGACAACCAGGAAGGCGAAAGCCCGAACAGATATATCACGTTAATCTGTTGAAAGCCTGGAGGGATAGAGAGTCCCTAGTCGCAGAAACTTGGTCACCAGCTCAAACTGGTTGCGTGATTCCGGAGGTTGGAATAGCAGCCACCTTGTCACAACCCCAACAACAGGAGGTTAAGGAGTTTGTGCTTCGCAACAAGGAGGTGTTCTCTGAGCTGCCGGGACAAACATCTGGGGTAGAGCATGATATTACCCCGCCCGGTGAAAGGGTGAAGTTAAAACCCTATCGGATCCCAGAGGCCCGACGGGAGGCAATACGGGAGGAAGTACAGAAAATGCTGAACTTAGGGGTGATAGAGGAGTCCCAAAGTGATTGGTCTAGTCCCATTGTGTTGGTGCCTAAACCGGATGGGAGCTGGCGATTTTGTAACGATTTTCGTCAGTTGAACAAAGTTACAAAATTTGACACCTACCCCATGCCACGTATAGATGAGTTGATCGACCGGCTGGGAACAGCCCGATACATGACGACTCTTGACCTCACAAAAGGGTATTGGCAAATTCCCCTGGCCAAGTCAGCCAAAGAGAAAACCGCATTTGTAACCCCAGACGGGGCGTTCCAATATAAGAGAATGCCGTTCGGGTTACAGAATGCGCCGGCCACATTCCAGCGGAAAATGGACCAGATACTGAGGCCCCATCGGAAGTATGCTGCGGCTTACCTGGATGACGTAATTGTCCATAGCACAGATTGGGCATCACATCTGCCAAAAGTGCAAGCAGTCCTAGATTCTATCCGGGAAGCGGGGTTTACGGCTAACCCCAAGAAGTGTACCATTGGGCAGGAGGAGGCCAAATATCTTGGGTACACCATTGGCAGGGGAGTAATAAAACCCCAACTCAACAAAGTCGAGGCCATCCAGAGTTGGCCACGTCCCAACAGCAAGAAGCAGGTACGAGCCTTTCTGGGAATCGCGGGTTATTATCGGCGCTTCATTCCCCACTTTGCTTCTAAGGCTGTGCCCCTAACCAACCTGACGAAAGGGAAAGGGTCGGTCATGATTAAATGGACCCCCGAGGCTGAGGCAGCATTCCAATTCTTGAAACAAGCCTTATGTAGCCAGCCAGTGTTGTACTCACCCGACTTCTCTAAAGACTTTGTCGTACAAAGTGATGCGTCAGATGTGGGGTTAGGAGCAGTATTGTCCCAGGTCTGGAACGGGGAAGAGCACCCAGTCATTTACCTCAGCAGGAAGTTGAAGTCCCATGAGGTAAATTACGCCACGGTTGAAAAGGAGTGTTTAGCGGTGAAGTGGGCTCTAGATTCCCTTCGGTACTATCTGCTAGGTAGGCACTTTGACATGGTTACGGATCACGCTCCGTTAAAGTGGATGGCTCAAAACAAGGAGACAAATAGAAGAGTGAATAGGTGGTTCCTGGCCCTACAGGAATTCAACTTCACAGTAAAGCATCGCCCTGGCGTTCAAATGGGGAATGTGGATGCTTTGTCTCGAGTACATGAATGCCTGATTGCTGGTGTTCCAACCCCGAGGTTAAAACAAGAGGGGGGGGTATGTGACAGCAGGAAGGTAAAGTCACCTGGTTGCATCCAGGGGGGTAGATATATTTCGCCCAGATTCAGGCTTTACGCCGATTTGTACAACTAGGTGGAGAGTTGTATAAGGCTAGTGTGCTCATGGATGACTCATACCTCTAGGGAGAGGGCTGGGCGTCGTGCAGACAGGGAGTTGATGAGACCAGCTGAACCTTGTCAGCTCATTTAGGCCTCTATAAGAAACTCCCAGATTCATTAGATGTTAGCTCATGCCTGGAACCAGACCTGTGTGGACTGTCTAGGGAGAGTGAACCCCTGTGCGGTGAGGCAAAGCCTGTGTGGCTATTTGTTTGGACTTTTACTAAACCAGGGACTTAGGGACTAGGACAGCACCAGGCTGATCCCAGTTGTTAGTTTAGGAAACCTGCATGTTTAGTCAGAGGTCAAACTGACCAGGATTTATTTTGTTTGTTTCTTTTTGGCTTTGCTGTGTTTTTGTCACTGTACATAGAGAAATAAACCGCACCTTTTGATTTTGAAAACCACAACCTCCGTCTGCTGGCCCTGTTTTTGTGTGGGGAGCCCAACCAGGGGGTCACACACACCCGCTACCGAGTTAACCCCCTCACAATATATATAAAAATGTTTTCCTCAGTTTAGGCCGATATGTATTCTTCTACATATTTTTGGTAAAAAAAAATCGCAATAAGCGTTTATTGATTGGTTTGCGTAAAAGTTATACAGTCTACAAATTAGGGGATAGTTTTATGGCATTTTTATTAATATTTTTTTTATACTAGTAATGGCGGCGATCAGCGATTTTTATCGTGACTGCGACATTATGGCGGACACATCGGACACGTTTGACACTATTTTGGGAACATTGTCATTTTTACAGTGATCAGTGCTATAAAAATGCACTAATTACTGTGAAAATGACACTGGCAGTGAATGGGTTAACCTGTAGGGGGCGCTGAAGGGGTTAAGTGTTTCCTAGGGAGTGATTACTACTGTGTGGGGGCTTGGCGTGTGATGTCACCAATTGTTGTTCCCTATGACGGGGAACAGACAATCAGTCACACTCACACTAGGAAGCATGGGGAGAGGTTTGTTTACACTTACCTCTCCCCGTTCTTCAGTTCTGTGACCCGATCGCGGGACACCGTCGGGTCCTGCGGGCGCGGTCACGGAGCTCAGGACCGGGTTGGGCTTCTTAAAGGGGACGTACCTGTACGTCCATATGCCCAGCCGTGCCATTCTGCCGACGTATATCGGCGTGAGGCGGTCCTTAAGTGATTAATATTGTTCAAGACCCTTCATAGTAAATTTACACATTAGACATCACTGTAAATCTTTCTGGTTTAGTTACTCTATTTTGTGGATAATATACTGTAAGTTCCCATTTTTGTATCAATCTAATTTTATTTGTTTTTCCAAATAAAATTATAATAAAACATATCTAAATACTACAGTATTAGGTCTTCAATATATAGTAACAAATACAAATATAGAACAATAGTATATATAAATATAAACCAGAAAAAATATCAGAAAGGTATTTTGGAGAACAAGGTTTGGCTCGTTATCCTCCTCCGGCATCTCTGTGGGAACTGGGACGGGTTTTGCAGGAAGAGTGCTATCAGATTCTATTATCCACCATCCAAGGCTTATATTTGTCAATTCTCAGGAGAATTCAGGCCGTCTTTGATGCCTATGGCGGTCCAACACCATATTAGGAAAGAATTTCATTCTTTTGCCTGGTGTTTTCGTCATTTTGTCCAACCCCGGTACTTTATACTTTTACATATAGTAACCTGACACAATTGTGAATTACAGAAAACACTCCAAGTGGCCCGTGTACTAGTATAATTATCCAGTCTATCATGATCAACTGCTAGTAGAGATTTCAAATCCATGATAGTATCTAAGCTACCCTATCCATTCCAAAATGGATGGGATCCCAGGAGACTTCCACTGTGGCCAACCTCAGAAAATTAAGGAGCACACTTGTTTTTATCTACTTTTATGGAACCCAGCATAAACAAAAGTATTTGGGGGTTGAGCTGTATAGGTCTACATGTTACTCTAGAACAGCGGTAGCCGACCATTGATGGTCCATGAGAAAATGTTGACCAGTGTTGGTAATGGGAGTCTGTCTGGAACTCACAGGGAAACACATTGGTGAAGAGAAGCAGATAACTGACTGAAGTGCAGAAGGAAGAATGGATGCTGGTAGGAGTGCACAGGGTCACTGGAGAAGGATACAGACTGGGGAACATGACAATCACAGGAGCAGGCTTGGGGTGTCAGGCTGGAATGACTGATGACATTGGACACAGAGGAGCTGAATAGAGGCTGGATGGACACTAGAAGTCATGGAGACAGTACTGAGAGGCACTGGAAAACACTGGACAGATCACCTGGGCACACAGGGGGTCTAGCAGCTAGCATGTGGAAATGTTGATCAAAGAGTGAGCAAACAGCTTGATAGCAGTGCCCCCTCTATGATTGGCTGCAGTGCTGGAGGAAGCAGGTGGATGGACATGGACAATGACCTGCAGTTGGAGCGTGGAACAGATGAGTGTGACACAACACCCAATATGTTCTACAGCAGCTTCACTTCACCTATCAATACTGAGATTTCTTGCAGCTTTCTCTCGCCATCTACACTACATTCTCCAACAGCTCTTCTCCACCATCCACACTACATTCTCCGACAACTCTCCCCCCACCATCCACACTACATTCTCCGACAGCTCTCCTCCACCATCCACACTACATTCTCCGACAGCTCTCCTCCACCATCCACACTACATTCTCCGACAGCTCTTCTTCATCCTCCACACTACATTCTCCGACAGCTCTCCTCCCACCATCCACACTACATTCTCCGACAGCTCTCCTCCACCATCCACACTACATTCTCTGACAGCTCTCCTCCACCATCCACACTACATTCTCCGACAGCTCTCCTCCCACCATCCACACTACATTCTCCGACAGCTCTGCTCCCACCATCCACACTACATTCTCCGACAGCTCTCCTCCACCATCCACACTACATTCTCTGACAGCTCTCCTCCACCATCCACACTACATTCTCCGACAGCTCTCCTCCACCATCCACACTACATTCTCCGACAGCTCTCCTCCACCATCCACACTACATTCTCCGACAGCTCTCCTCCCACCATCCACACTACATTCTCCAACAGCTCTCCTCCCACCATCCACACTACATTCTCCGACAGCTCTCCTCCACCATCCACACTACATTCTCCGACAGCTCTCCTCCACCATCCACACTACATTCTCCGACAGCTCTACTCCACCATCCACACTACATTCTCCGACAGCTCTCCTCCACCATCCACACTACATTCTCCGACAGCTCTCCTCCACCATCCACACTACATTCTCCGACAGCTCCTCTACCATCCACACTACATTCTCCGACAGCTCTCCTCCACCATTCACACTACATTCTCCGACAGCTCTCCTCCATCATCCACACTACATTCTCCGACAGCTCTCCTCTCACCATCCACACTACATTCTCCGACAGCTCTCATCCACCATCCACACTACATTCTCTCCAACAGCTCTCCTCCACCATCCACACTACATTCTCCGACATCTCTCCTCCACCATCCACACTACATTCTCCGACAGATCTCCTCCCACCATCCACACTACATTCTCCAATAGCTCTCCTCCACCATCCACACTACATTCTCCGACAGCTCTCCTCCACCATCCACACTACATTCTCCGACAGCTCTCCTCCACCATCCACACTACATTCTCCGACAGCTCTCCTCCACCATCCACACTACATTCTCCGACAGCTCTCCTCCACCATCCACACTACATTCTCCGACAGCTCTCCTCCACCATCCACACTACATTCTCCGACAGCTCTCCTCCACCATACACACTACATTCTCTGACAGCTCTCCTCCACCATCCACACTACATTCTCCGACAGCTCTCCTCCCACCATCCACACTACATTCTCCGACAGCTCTCCCTCCACCATCCACACTACATTCTCCGACAGCTCTCCTCCACCATCCACACTACATTCTCCGACAGCTCTCCCTCCACCATCCACACTACACTCTCCGACAGCTCTCCTCCACCATCCACACTACATTCTCCGACAGCTCTCCTCCACCATCTACACTACATTCTCCGACAGCTCTCCTCCACCATCCACACTACATTCTCTGACAGCTCTCCTCCACCATCCACACTACATTCTCTGACAGCTCTCCTCCACCATCCACACTACACTCTCCGACAGCTCTCCCCCCACCATCCACACTACATTCTCCGACAGCTTTCCTCTACTATCCACACTACATTCTCCGACAGCTCTCCTCCACCATCCACACTACATTCTCCGACAGCTCCTCCACCATCCACACTACATTCTCCGACAGCTCTCCTCCACCATCCACACTACATTCTCCGACAGCTCTCCTCCACCATCCACACTACATTCTCCGACAGCTCTCCTCCACCATCCACATTACATTCTCCTACAGCTCTCCTCCACCATTCACACTACATTCTCCGACAGCTCTCCTCTCACCATCCACACTACATTCTCCGACAGCTCTCATCCACCATCCACACTACATTCTCCGACAGCTCCTCCCCACCATCCACACTACATTCTCCGACAGCTCTCCTCCACCACTCACACTACATTCTCCGACAGCTCTCCTCCACCATCCACACTACATTCTCCGACAGCTCTCCTCCACCATCCACACTACATTCTCCGACAGCTCTCCTCCACCATCCACACTACATTCTCTGACAGCTCTCCTCCACCATCCACACTACATTCTCCGACAGCTCTCCTCCACCACTCGCACTACATTCTCCGACAGCTCTCCTCCACCATCCACACTACATTCTCCGACATCTCTCCTCCACCATCCACACTACATTCTCCGACAGCTCTCCTCCACCATCCAGACTACATTCTCCGACAGCTCTCCTCCACCATCCACACTACATTCTCCGACAGCTCTCCTCCACCATCCACACTACATTCTCCGACAGCTCTCCTCCGCCATCCACACTACATTCTCTGGCAGTTTTCCTTCTACCATCTCGATCCAGTGATGTGCACAAGTGCCTTGTCTCTCCAGGGACTCTTACTCCTTATTGGCTGAGGCAACACCAGAAGTAATTGACTCCCACTGCTGTTAATCACAGCCAGTGAGCCAATGAGGAGAGAGAGGGGGATGGCCAACGCTCTATGTCTGAATGGACTCACAGAGCTGCAGCTCGGTAACAAGCCCGCTTGGGTGACCCCATAGCAAGCGGTTTACTCTAAGGGCACCCAGCAGGAGGGAGGGGCCAGGAGCACCAGCGGGGGACCTGAGAAGAGGAGGATCGGGGCTGCTCTGTGCAAAACCATTACATAGAGCAGATAAGTATAACATGTTTAGTTTAATATCCCTGAGGAAAGCTCACCCATATGAATTCTCTGGTGCTGCACAAGGTCTACTTTCCGAGTGAAAGATTTCCCACACTCTGAACATGAATAAAGAGGCTTACCCGTGTGAAATCTCTGGTGTTCATTAAGACTTTGTTTACGAGTGAAACATTTCCCACACTCTGAACATGAATAAGGGCGCTCACCGGTGTGAAGTCTATGATGTTTACCAAGGTCTCCTTTCTGAGTGAAAGATTTCCCACACTCTGAACATGAATAAGGACGCTCACCTGTGTGAATTCTTTGATGTGTATCAAGGGCTACTTTCTGAGTAAAAGATTTCCCGCACTCTGAACATGAATAAAGCTCACCAGTGTGAAATTTCTGGTGTTCATTAAGGCTTTGTTTACGAGTGAAAGATTTCCCGCACTCTGAACATGAATAAAGCTCACCCGTGTGAAATTTCTGGTGTTCATTAAGGCTTTGTTTACGAGTGAAAAATTTCCCACACTCTGAACATGAATAAGGACGCTCACCTGTGTGAATTCTAAGATGTTTAAAAAGGTCTCCTTTCTGAGTGAAAGATTTCCCGCACTCTGAACATGAATAAGGACGCTCACCTGTGTGAATTCTTTGATGTGTATCAAAGTCTTCTTTCTGAGTGAAATTTTTGCCGCACTCTGAACATGAAAAAGGACGCTCACCTGTGTGAATTCTTTGATGTGTATCAAGGTCTTCTTTACGAGTGTAAGATTTCGCACACTCTGAACATGAATAAGGACGTTCACCCGTGTGCATTCTCTGATGTTTAACAAGGTCTCCTTTTTGAGTGAAAGATTTCCCACACTCTGAACATGAATAAGGACGCTCACCTGTGTGAATTCTCTGATGTTTAACAAGGTCTCCTTTTTGAGTGAAAGATTTCCCGCACTCTGAACATGAATAAGGACGCACTCCTGTGTGAATTCTCTGATGTGTAACAAGATTTCCTTTTTGAGTGAAAGATTTCCCGCACTCTGAACAAGGGAAATTACACTCATTTGTATGAAGTTTCTGGTGTGTAGTAAGTGCTCTCTTATAGGTGTAACATTTCCCGCACTCTGAACATGGGAATAGATGGTCACCTCGGTGATCTCCTTCATGGGGTGAGGAAGATTCCTCGGGATTAGAAGGATCTGGTGATCTATCTGCAGTGTGAGATCTTACATGGATATTTACAATCATAGGATGTGATTGGTGAGAAGATTCCCCCTGATCAGAGGGATCCATTGATGTCTCCGGACAGGAAGGTCTGTGATGTAGATTTTGTGGATTTGGATTTCCTCCTGGAGGATCCTGTGTGATGACATTATCTTCTGACTTACAATCAGCAGATAATAGAAGATGTCTCTCCGAGGAATTCCTGACATCACATCCATCTGTTGGAAAGAAGGAAAAAAAATATAAAAAATCTCAGTAGATGACAAATAACTGGAGTTTTAGCTCCTCCCCCCGTCAGTGGAATAAGTGGAAATGCCGATCTCACAGCTGGGCTCCTGTTCTCCCTCCAAAATCAATCAGAAAAGTCTTCACACCGAGTCCATATATGATCTGCTAATTCTAGAATAAGAAATACTTATGACTGAGGCTTCGTTATCCAAAACGCGTTAGTGGATTGTTACTACATCGGATTGGCTGGATTTTATATGATGAAGAGTTTGCAGATCATATATGGACTCCAAGCTGAGTCAGCAAGAAAAAAAAGTCACGTTGGTCTAACAGTCACCACTTTCAC
This sequence comes from Rana muscosa, assembly GCA_029206835.1. Classification (NCBI taxonomy): domain Eukaryota; kingdom Metazoa; phylum Chordata; class Amphibia; order Anura; family Ranidae; genus Rana; species Rana muscosa. Next base: position 428,913,318 of record CM055123.1, read on the forward strand.
AGAGCTCTGGCATGGAACTGGGTACAACTGTAACATCAAAATATGGGGGAAAAAAACCTTCCTCCAAGATTTACAATGCTGGTGTCCTAGGGTGGCACCATCCCTCCTCCATCAGTGTGGAGACAACCTAAGCTGTTATGTCAGTTTGCACTTGCTTCAACTTCAACACACATTAAAGTGCCTACTGCTTCAACATGCTTTTATGATGTGTTTTTTCGATGAAGCTTTGGTGGTGGCTTGATGGTGCTTCAAGTGAGCTTTGTCATAAACATCAAGGGAGGCTTTGAAACACCACTAAAGCGACATGGGGTATAATTTCTTTATGATGTGTTTTTATTGCTTCGCTGGTACTTTAATGAATCTTCAGTGATGTTTCAGTGATGCGCTTTTGAAGCTTTGTTGAAGCTTGACAGATGCCGTGTTTGTGTGTGTGTGTTCATACCTGCAATTTCTCTAAAACAAAGCGAATCTGAAGTCTCTCAAATGCTGCAGGTGCTTCAAGTGAGCTTTGTCATAGGAGGCTTTGAAGACGCTTTGAAGCACCACTAAAGCTACATGGGGTATAATTTTTGAAGCAAAGCCAAAGCAAGGTGTAAACAGGACTGTAAGCTAACCATTTTATTAAGTGACGGGCTTTGACTGGCGTTAAGATGGCTTTAAAAAGGCACGTCTAAAGCCCTGTTTAAAGCAAGTGCAAACAAGCCCTTAGGCTGGGTTCACACTTGTGTGTTGCGTTTTTGAGCTCCCGTTCCTTTGCCAAGTTCTCAATCAGTTGTTCAGCGGTTTCTTTGTGTTTTAGCTGCGGATTTGCTGACCTGGGAGAGGAGAGGGAAGTGTACAGTGTGTGACCGCGATCTCGCCGCTGTTATCATGAGGGGGAACTCCACGCCAAATTTTAAATAAAAAAACGGTGTGGGGGTCCCGCCAAAATCCATACCAGACCCTTATCCGAGTACGCAGCTTGGCCGGTCAGGAAAGGGGATGGGGACGAGCGAGCGTCCTGCCCCTCCTGAACCGTACCAGGCCGCATGCCCTCAACATGGGGGGGGTGGGTGCTTTGGGGCAGGGGCGTGCCCTGCGGCCCCCCCACCCCAAAGCACCCTGCCCCCATGTTGATGAGGACAAGGGCCTCTACCTGACAACCCTGGCCATTGGTTGTCGGGGTCTGCGGTGGGCTTATCGGAATCCAGGAGCCCCCTTTAAAAAGGGGGTGCCCAGATCCTGGCCCCCCACCCTATGTGAATGAGTATGGGGTACATCGTACCCCTTCCCATTCACCTGGTAGAAAAAAAAATTCAATAAAAAAAAAACACACTACACAGGTTTTTAAAGTAATTTATTAGGCAGCTCCGGGGGTCTTCTTTCGACTTCGGGGGTCTTCTTCTGACTTTGCGGGTCTCTTCCGACTCTCCGGCCTCTTCTCCTGCTCTCTGGTGCCTTCTCCACGCTCTCTGGTTCTCCTCCCGCTCTCCGGTGCTTTCTTCCTTCTGCCGGGCGCCTCCGCTATCTTCTTCCAGCTCTTTTGCTAGCGGCGGCCCGGTCTTCTTCGGCATAGGGGGTTCCCCTTAAAATCCATACCAGACCTAAGGGCCTGGTATGCTCCTGGATGGGAACCCATGCCGTTTTTTTTTTTTTTTATAAATTTGGCGTGGAGATCCCCCTCATGATTCATACGTACTGTGTTCAGAACGCAACACATCTGCGAATCAGATGCGTTCCCATAGAACATAATGGGCAGACAATTCGCACCACAATGCCTGGAAAATGCACACGTTTTTTGGGCAATGTGCAGTGCGAATGCATCGCACATATGTGAACCAGCCTCATTGAAATCAATGTATTTTAAAATGTTATGCGATTTGGATGCGGTGTAAGCCGCAACCAATTCGCATAGGTGTGAACGGGGCCTTAAAGCTCTCTAAATGCCAGTCAAAGCTCCTGTCACTAAATAAAATGGTTAGCTTACAGTCCTGTTTACACCTTGCTTTAGTGGTGCTTCAAAGCCTCCATAGAGATCTCTGACAAAGATCGCTTGAAGCATCACTGAAGCCTCACCAAAGCACCATTTAGGATCCTGGAAGCATCACCTAACCACCACTTAAAAGGGGTTGTAAAGGTTCATGTTTTTCACCTTAATGCATCCTATGCATTAAGGTGAAAAAACATTCGGCGATTGCATGCCCCCCAGCCCCCCCGGTTTACTTACCTGAGCCCTCGAAAGTCCCGCGTCGAGAACGCACTTGATGTCGGCCCGGTCTTTTCGGCTCTTCATTGGATAGATTGCTAGCAACGCAGCCATTGGCTTGCACTGCTGTCAATCAACTCCAATGAGCAAAGGGCTGGGGGGCGGAACAGAGTCCTGTGGTCGGCGGCTATGGACGGATCCGGATACAGGACTCAGGAGCGTGCCCGCAAGGTAACCCCCTTGGGAGAGCGCTTCCCAGGGGGGGTTAGCTGATGAGGAGCCGAGACAGGCGCCGAGGGACCCCAGAAGTCGAGGTTCGGGGCCACTCTGTGCAAAACGAGCTGCACAGTGGAGGTAAGTATAACATGTTTGTTATTTGAAAAAAAAAAAAGTGAAGCTTTACAATCACTTCAAAGGATCCTCGAAGCATCACTGAAACACCACTGAAGCATCACCAAAGCACTACTGAAGCATCATTGAGGCACCACTTAAAGTGGTTGTAAACTAGGGGTTCAACGGATCAAAAAAACTCACGGATCGGATCGTTCCTCGGATCAGAGTCATGGATCGGATAATTTTTCGGATCAGCAAAAAAAATAAAAAAAGACAAGACAAAGTGCATTGTTGGTTCACTTACCTTTTCCTTCGATTTCCCTTCTAAATGTTTTTTTTCTTTGTTTTCTCTGTCTGAATTTCTCACTTCCTGTTCCTCCTCAGTAAGCTGTTCTGGCTGACTCAACACCACTCGGATGATGGTGTGAAGTTTACTGAGGCGGAAAAGGAAGTGAGAAATTCAGACAAAGAAAAAAAACCTTTAGAAGGGAAATGGAAGGAAAAGGTAAGTGAACCAACAATGCACTAGCTTAAAGGAACCTATTTAGAAAATAAAAAACGAACCTTTACAACCCCTTTAAGAACAAAAAGTTATCTACCAGCATGGACAATGTTGTAAAAAAACTTGGCAGGCTGCCCGTTTTTTTTCTTTTCTTTTGACAGCTGAGTGAGTAGAGAACTCTCTACACTTGTTACATGAATGAACACCAGATCCCCTCCCCACCCCCCTGGTCTCCACTTTACATGTGATGGTGCTGACCAATTAAATACCATCTGGTCCATCCTAGCAGCTCAGTATTGAAAAGAGAGAGCAGTGGGGAATTTCAAATCCCCTGACCATTGGAGCAGTATGAGAGCCCTGACAGCTGAGGGTGGTAAGTACAGTGGAAACCAGGGATGTGGTCCAGTGTAAAACCATCTGCTGCTGCCGTATATCATATATTAGTGGAAAAGAAAGAGTTAAAGGAGGCGGTTATCTGTATATACACCTAAATACACTGGTGTACCAGTATCTGTGTGTCAGGGCTGGGCTCAGCCCTTCCTTCTCTGTGCTCACAGCTCAGCTGTCAGCTAATTGCCAGCTCCCATCTCTCCACAGTGACTCACCTGTTGATGATCCTGCTCGTCAGCTCTGCCTACTTAAAGCCTTCCACTTCATTTGCTCTCTGCCTTCGCCTTTGTTAACATCACAGAGACTTTCTCCTGCGTTCCTGTTGAAGACTTGCTTGGCTGAAGTTCCTTCTGGCTACTGATTCTGCTTGCTGTACTACTACGTTTATCGCTGGCTCTCTGACATTGACTTAGCCGACTACCCAATCCGGTTATTGAACTCTGGCTATGTTTTGACTAAGCTTACTCTGTTTACCTTTTTATACTTTATTATTAAAGAAGTGTGATTTAACTGTACTTCTGTCTCGGTCTGATTCATGGTTTCGGACAGTAGGCGAAGGCCATGAATTCAGAAGATGCAGCCAATCCACTTGTTGGTAATATTTTTTCCAGATTGGATGACCTGGATCACTGCATGGATCAGTTTGCTACAGCGATACAGATGCTCCTGAGTTGCACGGCTCGTCTAGAATCTTCCACTGTGGCCCCTCCGGTACTCTCTGTGCAGGCACCCGCCTTAAGTATTACCTCTATAAGAAGAGGTATGTCTGGTTCCGCTCTGCTTCCCCAGCGATTTGGGGGCGATCCAGTTTAGTGCAGAGGGTTTCTTGAGATATACTTTGAGATGCTGCCCCAGGCGTTTCCCACGGATAGAAGCAAAGTGGGTTTCGTGATATCTTTACTTTCTGACAGAGCCTTGGCCTGGGCAAACCCTCTATGGGAGACACAAAAACCCATGGTCCTGAGTTACCCAGAATTTGTGGCTTCCTTCAATAGGATATTTGACGTTCCCGCACGCTCCGCTTTTGCTGCCAAGTGCCTCATGTCCATCAAACAGAGTACGAGGACAGTTGCCGCTTACGCCATTGAATTCCGTACTCTGGCAGCAGAGGTTGCTTGGAACAATGAGGCCCTCGTGGCTGCTTTTTCTCATGGTCTCTCTTATAACATCAAGGATGAGATAGCAGCCCGAGATATACCCACTGAGCTGGAGAAGTTGATCACATTTGCCATCCTCATTGACTCCAGACTCAGAGAGAGACTCTCTCTTAAGGAGCGCTTGCGGAAGCCTCCTGTACATTTGTCTCCGAGCTTTGCAGTCCCACCCTTACCTCCCTCACCTCCCATGCCTCCTGGTATCGAGTCGGTCTGTGAAGTTGAACCCATGCACTTGGGCTTCACGCGTCTCTCTGCAGACAAGAGAGGCCTTAGGAGGAGGTAGAGATTGTGCCGGTTCTCATTCTTACTGACCATAAAAATCTCACATTCTTGTCTGAGGCTAAGCGCCTCTCTCCCAGAAGGGCACGATGGGCTCTATTCTTGTTGAGTTTTAATTACATTGTCTCACTCTTACCCGGTACTAAGAATATAAGGGCTGACGCCTTGTTACGGTAATTTTCCTCCGCTTCCAAGATGGAGTTGGTTCCGGTTCCTGTGATTCCTCCTGATCGTATTCTGGCTACAGTTCGCACCAGTCTCACTTCTCCTTTGGGAGACAAAATTCTTGCTGCTCAGGTCGATGCCCCTCCTGAGAAACCTTGTGACTGCTGCTTTGTTCCCGAGAGTCTCCGTACTGCCGTGCTCCAGACTTACCATTCTCCCAAGGCTGCTGGCCACCATCGGTAGCGGCGGAGGCGATCAGATCCTTCTCCTGGCTGGGTATGGAGACGAGTGAGGGGAAAATGGCCCCCAACCATCTTCATAACATTGCAGGGCGGAAGCAACGTCAAAACGTCACTTCCGCCCCTAGCTCTTAAAAAAGGGCCATTTTTTTTTATTGCATTTTAGTGTAAATATGAGATCTGAGGTCTTTTTGAAAATACGGTGTGACAGAAAGTATTGCAACAACCGCTATTTTATTCTCTAGGGTGAAAACAAAAATGGTGAGGACAGCCGCACTCCAATCCAACGTGTGTTTATTGAAGAAGGACAGGCACTACAAAAACCAGCATAAACCAAGACACTGACGTGTTTCACACTTGTTCAGTGTTTACTCGAGCTATGAGTAAACACTGAACAAGTGTGAAACGCGTCAGCTGTCCTGGTTTATGCTGGTTTTTGTAGTGCCTGTCTTTCTTCAATAAACACACGTTGGATTGGAGTGTGGCTGTCCTCACCATTTTTGTTTTCATTGCTATGTGCATTGCCGGCACCCTTGGTCTCTGAGAGAGAAACATCTTTCCAAAACGTAATCTGCCTGGAGCGGCAATTTTTGGTGTTCTTATTCTCTAGGGTGTTATAAAAAAATATATATATATATATATATATATATATATATATATATATATATATATATATATATATATATATATATATATATATAATGTTTGGGGTTTTAAGTAATTTTCTAGCAAAGAAAAATGTTTTTAACTTGTAAACTACAAATCTCAGAAAGAGGCTCGGTCCCTAAGTGGTTAAACTACAATCCTTATGCCGCATACACACGACCGTTATTCATGTCATGGAAAACGACGAAGTTTTTCTCGACATGATATTTCGTGTTTCCTCTCAAGCCTGCCTTGCGTACACACGTTAATGAAAAAAAAAACGCTCAAGCAAAGCGCGGTGACGTACAACACGTTCAACGGCACTATAAAAGGGGAAGTTCCATTCGAATGGCGCCACCCTTTGGAACGCTTTTGCTGATCCTCGTGTTAATAAAGTTTGGTGAGAGACGATTCGCGCTTTTCAGTCTTCGTGCTTTTCAGTCTATTACAGCGTGATGAATGTGCTATCTCCATTACGAACGCTAGTTTTACCAGAACGAGCGCTCCCGTCTCATACTTGATTCTGAGAATGCGCGTTTTTTTCCCCCGCGTAAAAGCATACACACTACCGTTATTCACAATGTTAAAAAGAACGACGTGAAAAACGACGAGAAATAAAAAATAGAGCAGGTTCTAATTTTTTTGAGGCCATTTTTCACGTCGTTAACCACTTAACGACCGCCCACTGTATATATACGTCGGCAAAATGGCACAATCACGTACCTGTACGTTCCTGCCTTCGTATGAGTGGGGCAGGACCCCCCTCCGGTACAGTGAGCGATCCGTGATGGAGGGGGCGGCCATTGGTTTCTGGCCACCCCCGCGCGATCGCTCCCGGCGAATCAAATGCTTCCTCTCCCTGTGTAATGTAAACACAGGCAGAGAGGAAGCAGCAGGAAGTGATGTCATATACCGGAGCGCCGTGGAGAGAAGACATCAGGTTAGTGCATAAGCAGTACACTGACACCAGGACACATAGGCACACGATCGCCCCCCCAGATCAGCCCCCCAGTCACAGTGTCACAGATTGCAGTGATCATTTATTTACTGATCACTGCAATCAGTGACATTTGTAACTGTAAAAGTGTCAGGGCAGTTAGTGTTAGGTCCCTTAGATCCAGGGTAGCCCCCCCCCCCCCAAACCCCCCTAATAAAAGGTTTAACCCCTTGATCGCCCCCCAGGTAACCCTTTCAGCCCCTAGCACCACTGTCACAAATCGATTGTTTTTCTGATCGGTGTATTAGTGTCGGTGATGCCGCTAGGTAGTCAGTTATTTTTTTATGTTCGCCGCCAGGTTTTTAGAACGTCAGGTACCCCCATATATATTACCTAATAAAGGTTTAACCCCTTGATCGCCCCCCAGGTAACCCTTTCACCCCTTTTTGCCAGTGTCACTAAGCAATCGTTTTTCTGATCGCTGTATTAGTTATGCTGGTGCCGCTAGGTAGTCAGTTATTTTTTTAGGTTCGCCGCCAGGTTTTTATAGTGTCAGGTACCCCCATATATTATCTAATAAAGGTTTTAACCCCCTGATTGCCCCTAATTAACCCTTTCACCAGTGATCATCATATAAGTGTTACGGGTGACGCTGGTTAGTTAGTTTGCTTTTTATAGTGTCAGGGCACCCGCCGTATATAACCCAATAAAGGTTTAACCCCCTGATCGCCCGGCGGGTGATATCAATTAGGTTTTAGCGTCAGAGAGGGTCTGTATTGCCCCAGGCAGCGTCAGGTTAGTGCCAGTAGCGCTAACACAAACGTGTGAAGCATACACCTCCCTTAGTGGTATAGTATCTGATCAGATCTATACTAGTGTCCCCAGCGGTTTAGGGTTCCCAAAAACGCAGTGTTAGCAGGATCAGCCCAGATACCTGCTAGCACCTGCGTTTTGCCCCTCCGTCCAGCCCAGGCCACCCAAGTGCAGTATCGATCACTGTCACTTACAATACACAACACACAACTGCAGCGTTCGCAGAGACAGGCCTGATCCCTGCGACGCCAGTGCTGTAGGAGGTGATTTCACCACCACAGTTAAAAAAAAAAAGAGCATATATGCCGAAGCATGGGGGCAGCGGAGCGATTTTTCTTCTAATGCCGCGTATATACGGTCAAAATTCCGACGGAGGCTTGCCCATGGAAAAGTCAGACCGTGTGTACGCGGCATTACTTTTGCAGGATGATGCCCCCATGCTTCGGCATATATAAATGGTGCATGTATGCCCATCATTAGAAGTGGGTGAATGAAGGGAGGTATTCTAATGGTGGGCATACCCACCGATCAATCTCTTTTTTTCAAAAAGGCTGCACGAAAAAAAAAGATTACAATACATGTCTAACAAGGACCAGCAACCTACTGGTATGTTGCTGGACTTTGAATGGGTATACCAGAATGATGCCTGCGGGTTTAGGTATTATCTTGGTATCATTCTTTTCAGCCAGCAGCCGGCCTTCATGTAAAAGCAATCCTAGCGGCTAATTAGCCTCTGGACTGCTTTTACAAGCAGTGGGAGGGAATGTCCGGGGCTTAAGTGGTTAAAAATGCTCTGGAGCATACATACGACCGTTTTTAATGACCAATTTAAAAAATTGCATTTTTCTCATCATGAAAAACGGTCGTGTGTACGGGGTATTATACTCAGAACTAAAATGAGACTGTGACCTGTTTCTTTCATAGTGTCTGTTACTTACTTGTATCGATAGGTAGAGAAATGTCCTCCTGTTCACTTTTCAAAATCATCCCAACCTCCTCCGTGAATTGCTGATCACCCCCCACATACGTCTCTACTTCTTCTTCTTTAGCCTCAGCTTTAATATTAATCCATTCTTCACCCTTCACCAAAAAAAATAAAAATAAAAATAGAAAAAAACATCTATTAAAGTCAACTCTAGGCAGAGTTAAAAGGACACAAATGACAAGTCATTTAGCATGCAACCCCTGTTGGAAGAATGCAAGGACAAAGAGGACCACAATGACATTTCACTAGGCTTAAGACCCACAGAGGAAAGGAATGTAAAAATGGGGGGGGGGGGGGTGTAAATGTAGGGCACTCAAAGGATGTGTGGGTAACAAAGGCTGCACTTCAGATGTTGAAGTAAAGCAAGAGACTACACAGAATAATGTCATCTCATGGCTTACAATACATATTTAGGTCTAGATGCTCAGCCCCACCTACCTGATGGTGAGGGATGGTGTGATCCTCCTGTATGGAATCCCAGGAACACAAAGGAGGGGAAAATCTCTCACCCTAAACCCCAAAGATGAAATAAAAATAAAAAAATAGAGCAAGAGATTTATTACAAAAAAACATTGCTTAGAATACGATTGAGTTGTAATTGCTCAGTCCCACCTACCTGATGATGGTGAGGGATGGTGTGATCCTCCTGTGTGGAATCCCGGGAATACAGAGGATCACCCTCTACCATAGACTGCTGATCCCCGGACTTCTCTTCTTTTTCTACTTTAACCTCAACTTTGATGTCTTTCAGTTCTTCAACCTAAAGTGCAAATATGATAAAACTTATTTGTAAAAGGAAACAAGAGACAACATAGAAATTTTTTATTTCAAGGTGCAGAATTCTATTTTACTTCTAATTGCTCAGTCCCACCTACCTGATGATGGTGAGGGTTGGTGTGACCTTCCTGTGTGGAATCGCGGGAATACAGAGGACGGGGACATCTCTCTGGTGGGTTCTCATTACTGGATCCATCTGTAGGAAACACACACACTGACTGAATACATTGTTTCTATGTGTTTATCAGATGATGGGGGATCTAGGTGGACCCTCCGTACTGCTCTCTCCTTTACAATAAAGTCTCCTCTTACCCGGTGATGTGAGGGGCGGCTGATTCTCCATCATGACGTCCTTCTAGAGATCCTTGTGTCCTTCTAAATAAATTATAATGTGATTACCTCCTCTGCTGCCAATTCCAACAACGTCTTCTTTCCTTCCTCACAACTCACCTCTCACCCAGGACTTCCTTTATTAGACCCCTACATCACTTCCTGTCTGCACCTGACATCACTTCCTGTCTGCACCTGACATCACTTCCTCTCCAGCTGTGGTATCACTTCCTGTGTCTGTACAATCACACTCTTCTTGTCTCTTTGTTCTACTCGATATAATAGGAAAAGATCTCCACCTCTATATTTATTTATGTGTCTGTTCTACAATCCAGAAACTCCAGATGCATAGTTGGATAAATAGCTGAATATTCACAATGTATCTGGTTTATAATTCAGAGGCTCTGGATGGACAGTTAGATAAATGGCTCTATATTTGTGATGTATCTGATCTATAAACCAGAGGCTCTGGATGGACAGTTGGATAAATGGTTCTATATTTTTAGGATGTATTTGGTCTATAAACCAGAGGCTCTGGAGTAAAATTTGAATAAATGGCTCTATATTTAGGATGTGGCTGAACTAGAAAAAAAACAGAGGTTCTGGACGGACAGTTGGATAAATGGTTCTATAGGATGTATCCGGTCTATAAACCAGAGGCTCTGGATGGACAGTTGGATAAATTATTCTATATTTAGGATGTATCTGGTTTATAAACCAGAGGCTCTGGATGGACAGTTGGATAATTGGCTCTATATCTAGGATGTATCCGGTCGATAAACCAGTCCATGTTTATATTTGTGCAGAAGTCCAACAGTAGCAGTTGGCAGACAGCTGGCCCTGCCACCAATACTGTCAAATGGAGATGGTGTTCTAGACTGAGGGAGAGGGGAGTGAAAGGCAGTGCACACAGAGCCCATACAGCTCCCGTCTCCTCCACCTAAGTTTTACTGTGAAGTGCTCGGCTTCCTCATCTATCCCGTTTTGCAGACTGTGCCTGGACCTACTGCCAGAGGTACACTGTCATTTACCAAAACACAAACTGACAACAGTACATGTAGTAGTTGACAGATTCACTCTTTGTTCTCTGAATATCTGGTTGTGGGGTCTTCCTCAATCTGCATAAAAAGAAAGAATAGCACAGCAGAATAAAATGGAGGCGGGGCTCAGTGCTGACTGTACCTCCCCTATTCGGATGCACATATTTTAGGCTTCTGGGGGAAGGTGGAGCTACAGCCAGCATTGACAGAAAAAAATATGTGTAGAGGGGACAGTCTGTACAGGTAGGGGGTAGCGTGAGCAGGGTGGGCAGTGCATGGAAAGGAAAAGGGGGCAAAGTGTACAAGGGGTGGTAACAGTGTGTATGGGGGGAGGGTGGCAGCATGTATAGGGAGTGGAGGCAGCATGTACAGGGAGTGGACAGTATGTATGGTTGAGGAGGAAAGAAATGGAAACATATATGGAGGTAACAACGGGCAGAGAAAAACAATTGGCATACATGTTTCTGCAGCCTACTGCGAAATTGGCTGGAGTGATGGGCCTTATCAGGGCTGCTAATAAGGCAGTACAGCCAGCCCTCCTGTACTCGGCTCATAACCCATCAGTTCAAAACTGGGGGCCTGGGCACCTGCCGAGTAATGCTAAAACACTTAGGGGGTTATTTACGAAAGGAAAATGCACTTTGCACTACAAGTGCAAAGTGCACTTGGAAAGAAATGCAGTCACTGTAGATTATTACATTTGTAATTTATTTGATGACACAATATGTTGTCACTGATGCTGTCCCTGAGGATTGTAATGAAACCGTATACAGTTTTAACGCATCCCCTAAGCATGCAGTTTGAGGGATTTTTTTTTTAACCAGTTGTCGCAAAATCTCATACCCGTACGTGATTTTGCTCAAGTGGTTGTGCCTGGCTGATTTGCAGCTGCAGGCATCACCCAGGTACCCTTTTTAAAAGCCAGCGGTCGGCTTTATTATAAGAACAAGCGATGCGGACATCCTGCTGCCTTCCGCGGCTCGCCTGGGCTTTCCCATCCCACCGGGAGACCCGAGCCACCAACCGGCATGTCTGGAATTGGCTTTGATCAGGTCTCCCATGTAGTAGCCTGGAAGCGACATAACGGTGTCTCTTCCAGGTTTACTCGGCAGCCAATGTCGCCCGTTTTAGAAAATCCACAGTATTCAGAAACGCAGATCTTGGTGTTTTGAATACTTTAGAGTGCAGAGGAGGAGTTTGGGGTCCTCATCCATGTCTTTATGGACCTTACTTTGCGCACTGGTCCAAATAAAGAGTACCTGTCACTGCTTATTACTGTCACATGGGTTGTTTACATTCCTTGTGACCGCAATAAAAGTGATGAGAATTTTTATTTATTTTTTAAAAAAGGGACAGTGTAAAATAAATAAATAAATATATATATATTTTTTTAAAGTGCTTGCGTGCCAAAGCAAACGTAAAAGTTGCGCTTGAAAATATAAACAGTATTCAAACCACACATGTGAGGTATCGCCGCAATCGTTAGAGCGAGAGCAATAATTCTAATGCTCCTCTGTAACTCTAAAAAGGTAACCGTTAATTTTTTTTTAAAGTGACGTCTATGGAGATTTTTAAGTACAGTGATTTATCGCCATTCCACGACTGTGCGCAATTTTAAAGTGTGACATGTTAGGTATCTATTTACTCGGCGTAACATCATCTTTCACATTATACAAAAAAATTTGGCTAACTTTACTGTTTAGTAGTTTTTTTTTAAATTAGTTGAAGTGTATTTTTTCCAAACAAATTACATTTGAAAGACCGATGTGAAAATAAAGTGTGACATAAAATATTGCAACGACCGCTATTTTATTCTCTAGGGTTAGGGTTTCTAAGTAATTTTCTAGCAAAAAATGGGCATTACCTAAGGTTTGGTTTCAGGTTTCAACCTTCATTAGAATTTGCTAAACCTGTGCTGAATAAAAACCCAGGTACATTCGGCTTATCCCTCTTTTTAATTGTGGCGAAACAAACAAATAAAAAACAAAGTTAGATAGATGCACAAATTTACAAAATACACATTAATTGTATATATATGTAGCGATACCCCTAGCTAAGAGGGCTGCCTGTATTATTTTGGGCCCTGTAGTGCACCGCTGTCAACCCCTGGCAATCGGCTCTACCCTCCCTTGGCACAGTTAGTAGGGGATGATAGGATTGTGAGGCCTGTAACTCACGGCGGCACAATCCTATGACCAGGGGCGAATCCAGAGTCTTTTCTCGGGAGGGGCACTGCCAAAAAAATATGTTTTTTTTTGTGGGAAATTTATCGGGGAAATGGCTGGTGTCGGCGCTTCAATCATCCCGGCACCATGGTTGTTATGGTGTCAGGATGATTGAAGCGCATTATTTCTATTATTACATTGTAATGTAAAATTAAATAGTTCAATGCAGAATCAGTGGGAGCCCCGAGTGTGTCACTTGCCACCGTCGCCTGCAATTAGTGGGAGCCCTGAGCGTGTCACTTGCCACACGTTGCGGATTGTCACTTGCCACGTCACCTGCCACATCTTGTGGATTGTCACTTGCCACATCACCTGCCACACCTTGCGGATTGTCACTTGCCACACCTTGCTGATTGTCATTTGCCTGCCACCAGATGCAGATTGTCATTTGCCACGTCACCTGACACAATTTGCGGATTGTCACTAACTTGCCTGCTAAGGTGTAGTTTTGGTTGTCTCTTGCTGTGTCCCAGACTCCCAGAGTCAGGCAGCAGAGAGATAATGTAATCTCTCTGCTGCCTGCACAGTGAGGGCGGAAGTCACTGCAGGAATGCAGGGCAGGCACGGGCGGTGAGAGATGAGCCTGCTCTCTCACTCTCACCTGCGCTGCCAACACACTGAGTGGCACGGTCTGCCCACGAACCACGCCACCCGCCCACAAACCACGCCGCAAGCGGAGCCGCCCGCTTTCTTACGCGTCTGTGGAGCCGCACGCTATCGCACCTGCCCGCAGAGCGGCCCGACGTGACTCACTGACGTCACTTGTTGCTAGACGCCAAGCGGCCCAGGCGTTAGCAACGAGTGCAGGAAAGAGGTTCCACCCACCTCCTCCTCCGCTCCTGGTATCGTGTCAGTGCGCCGCATAACTACATTAGACGAGTCTCTCTTTTGGCGCCGCTGATTGGCTGATGTGAGAAACTGAGAGAGAGACTCAGAGGCGGCAGCAGCAGCCGCAGAACAAGTACTGTATATACTCGAGTATAAGCCGACCCGAATATAAGCCGAGGCACCTAATTTTACCCCAAAAAACTGGGAAAACGTATTGACTCGAGTATAAGCCTAGGGTGTCCATCTGCATGCCTCACTGTGCCCATGACTAGACTGATGTTTAACATGGGAGTCTATGGAAGGAGTGCCCGGCTTTGAAAAATCAGTTCTCCCCGGCTGTAGGTCTCCCAGACACCAAACTTTGCACACTTGTAGAGAAGACATGGGGCTACATGTGTGCCAAGTTTGGGGTACAGAGGACCTATGGCCGGCTGGTATCGGGTCCCCAAAGTCCGGAAGATCAGACGCAAAAAAAAACAAAACAGAGCAAGCAATTAAGTGTGACAGATGGTCTCGGGGGGGGGGGGCAATTGCCCTGTTGCCCCCCCCCCTGGATCCGCCCCTGCCTATGACAATAACACACAGCAATATATTAAAAATTCCTTTAACTGTCTCTTCTGCAAAGTAAAGGACACAGACACCAATATACCTAACCCTTGTATGTTTACTTAGACTAGTGGTTAAGCAATAAAACAGGAGTGTACATGTCATGTGCAGAGCCCTGCAATAAACAGTGTTTAAATAAGCAGACAAGTATACAGTTCTACGCAACCCGAATTGTTTCCCCTCGTGGACAAGATGGCGCCCAGGAATGTCTATGCTACACAGTCAGGCCTGACTGAACTAAGTGGAAGTCCTGCAGGAAAATCTTCGCTAGCAAACGGTGGTGCACTTTTAAAAGATAACTGTAATCCACAATGTAACAGGGATACTGTGTCTGTCTCTGAGCAGGTGCTCTCTCACCCAACCGGACCAGTCCGTGTTCTTCCGCTGCTGTGTCTAAGTACACAGATCCCTCGACATTTGCGTCTTCGGTCCTCCTGGCAACGATGCAGCAACAAAGGAGAGACATCCCTCAGGTTCCAGGTGAGAGCGGAAGGCTCTTTGGAGAAAGGCCCAGGCTTCGGGTCTAAAGTCACAGGAGCTCAAGCAGCAATTCAACTTGCTGGGCGGGCGGTGTCCAAAGAGAACGAACTTGGTCCCGCCTTCCTCTTATAAAGTCCACTCCAGCAGTCCTTGCGTCAGGCAATGCACCCTGGGTGCCTTAAGGTGTACTGGGTACTGTAGTCTATTGGGGATTAAAGGGTAATACCCCGCTACACATATATATGAATTTTTAACAATGTTCTTAAATAGTTCTAAAATTTATCTAAATAGTTACCAAAATACACTGCACTCATTTAATTAATATTGTTCAAGACCCTTCATAATAAATTTACACATTAGACATCACTGTAAATCATTCTGGTCTAGTTACTCTTTTTTGTGGATAATATACTGTAAGTTCCCATTTTTGTATCAATCTAATTTTATTTGTTTTTCCAAATAAAGGTATAATAAAACATATCTAAATACTATAGTATTAAGTCTTCAATATATAGCAACAAATACAAATATAGAACAAAAATATATTAAAATTTAAACCAGAAAAAAATATCACAAAGGTATTTTTGGAGATTAAGGTTCTGGCTCGTTATCCGCCTCCGGCATCTTCTGGGGGAACTGGAACGGGTTTTGCATGAAGAGTGCTATCAGATTCTATTATCCACCATCCAAGGCTTATATTTGTTAATTCTCAGGAAAACTCAAGCCGTCTTGGATACCAAAGGCGGTCCAACACCATATTAGGTAAGGATTTTTTTTTTTTGCCTGGAGTTTTCATAATTTTGTCCAACCCCGGTACTTTATTCTTTTACATATAGTAACCTGACACAATTGTGAATTATAGAAAACACTCCAAGTAGCCCGTGTACTAGTATAATTATCCAGTCTATCATGCTCAACTGCTAGTAGAGATTTCAAATCCATTATAGTATCTAAGCTACCCTATCCATTTCAAAATGGATGGGATCCCAGGAGACTTCCAATGTCAAGGGATGACAGCCCCGGCCAACCCCAGAAAATTATGGAGCACAATTGTTTTTTTCTGCTTTTATGGATCCCAGCATCATAAACAAAAGTATTTGGGGGTTGAGCTGTACAGTTCTACATGTTACTCTAGAACAGCGGTCGCCGAGCATTGATGGTCCATGAGAAAATGTTGACAGGCGTTGGTAATGGGAGGCTGGCTGGAACTCACAGAGAAAACACATTGGTGCAAAGCAGCAGATAACTGACTGAAGTGCAGAGGAAGAGACGGTGATGAAGGAAGAATGGATGCTGGTAGGAGTGCACAGGGTCACTGGAGAAGGATACAGACTGGGGAACATGACAATCGCAGGAGCAGGCTTGGGCTTCCATGCTGGAATGACTGATGACATTGAGAACTGCTGAGACACAGATGACCTGAATAGAGGCTGGATGGACACTAGAAGTCATGTAGACAGTACTGAGAGGCACTGGAAAATACTGGACAAATCATCTGGGGACACAGGGGGTCTAGCAGCTAGCATGTGGACACGTTGATCAAAAAGTGAGCAATCAGCGTGATAGCAGTGCCCCCTCTATGATTGGCTGCAGTGCTGGAGGAAGCAGGTGGATGGAAAATTACCTGCAGTTGGAGCGTGGAACAGATGAGTGTGACACGACACCCAATATGTTCTACAGCAGCTTCACCTCCCCCATCAATACTGTGATTTCTTGCAGCCATCTACACTACATTCTCCAACAGCTATCCCCCCACCATCCACACTACATTCTCTCTGACAGCTCTCCTCCCACCATCCACACTACATTCTCCGACAGCTCTCCTTCACCATCTACACTACATTCTCCAACAGCTATCCCCCCACCATCCACACTACATTCTCCGACAGCTCTCCTCCACCATCTACACTACATTCTCCAACAGCTCTCCTCCCACCATCCACACTACATTCTCCGACAACTCTCCCCCCACCATCCACACTACATTCTCCGACAGCTCTCCTCCACCATCCACACTACATTCTCCGACAGCTCTCCCCCCACCATCCACACTACATTCTCTCTGACAGCTCTCCTCCCACCATCCACACTACATTCTCCGACAGCTCTCCTTCACCATCTACACTACATTCTCCAACAGCTATCCCCCCACCATCCACACTACATTCTCCGACAGCTCTCCTCCACCATCTACACTACATTCTCCAACAGCTCTCCTCCCACCATCCACACTACATTCTCCGACAACTCTCCCCCCACCATCCACACTACATTCTCCGACAGCTCTCCTCCACCATCCACACTACATTCTCCGACAGCTCTCCCCCCACCATCCACACTACATTCTCTCTGACAGCTCTCCTCCCACCATCCACACTACATTCTCCGACAGCTCTCCTCCACCATCTACACTACATTCTCCGACAACTCTCCCCCCACCATCCACACTACATTCTCCGACAGCTCTCCTCCACCATCCACACTACATTCTCCGACAGCTCTCCTCCCACCATCTACACTACATTCTCCAACAGCTATCCCCCCACCATCCACACTACATTCTCCGACAGCTCTCCTCCACCATCTACACTACATTCTCCAACAGCTATCCCCCCACCATCCACACTACATTCTCTCTGACAGCTCTCCTCCCACCATCCACACTACATTCTCCGACAGCTCTCCTCCACCATCTACACTACATTCTCCGACAGCTCTCCTCCCACCATCCACACTACACTCTCCGACAGCTCTCCTCCACCATCCACACTACATTCTCCGACAGCTCTCCTCCACCGTCCACACTACATTCTCCGACAGCTCTCCTCCCACCATCCACACTACATTCTCCGACAGCTCTCCTCCCACCATCCACACTACATTCTCCGACAGCTCTCCTCCACCATCTACACTACATTCTCCGACAGCTGTCCTCCCACCATCCACACTACATTCTCCGACAGCTCTCCTCCACCATCCACACTACATTCCCTGACAGCTCTCCTCCACCATCTACACTACATTCTCTCTGACAGCTCTCCTCCCACCATCCACACTACATTCTCCGACAGCTCTCCTCCACCATCCACACTACATTCTCCGACAGCTCTCCTCCCACCATCCACACTACATTCTCCGACAGCTCTCCTCCCACCATCCACACTACATTCTCCAACAGCTATCCCCCCACCATCCACACTACATTCTCCGACAACTCTCCTCCACCATCTACACTACATTCTCCAACAGCTATCCCCCCACCATCCACACTACATTCTCCGACAGCTCTCCTCCACCATCTACACTACATTCTCCGACAGCTGTCCTCCCACCATCCACACTACATTCTCCGACAGCTCTCCTCCACCATCCACACTACATTCTCCGACAGCTCTCCTCTCACCATTCACACTACATTCTCTGACAGCTCTCCCCCCACCATTCACACTACATTCTCTCTGACAGCTCTCCTCCCACCATCCACACTACATTCTCCGACAGCTCTCCTCCACCATCTACACTACATTCTCCGACAGCTGTCCTCCCACCATCCACACTACATTCTCCGACAGCTCTCCTCCACCATCCACACTACATTCTCCGACAGCTCTCCTCTCACCATTCACACTACATTCTCCGACAGTTCTCCTCCCACCATCCACAATACATTCTCCGACAGCTCTCCTCCACCATCCACACTACATTCTCCGACAGCTCTCCTCCACCATCCACACTACATTCTCCGACAGCTCTCCTCCCACCATCCACACTACATTCTCCGACAGCTCTCCTCCACCATCCACACTACATTTTCCGACAGATCTCCTCCATCATCCACACTACATTCTCCGACAGCTCTCCTCCAACATCCACACTACATTCTCCGACAGCTTTCCTCCAACATCCACACTACATTCTCCGACAGCTCTCCTCCACCATCTACACTACATTCTCCGACAGCTCTCCTCCACCATCCACACTACATTCTCCGACAGATCTCCTCCCACCATCCACACTACATTCTCCGACAGCTCTCCTCCATCATCCACACTACATTCTCCGACAGCTCTCCTCCACCATCCACACTACAATCTCCGACAGCTCTCCTCCACCATCCACACTACATTCTCTCTGACAGCTCTCCTCCCACCATCCACACTACATTCTCCGACAGCTCTCCCTCCACCATCCACACTACATTCTCCGACAGCTCTCCTCCATCATCCACACTACATTCTCCGACAGCTCTCCTCCCACCATCCACAATACATTCTCCGACAGCTCTCCTCCACCATCCACACTACATTCTCCGACAGCTCTCCTCCACCATCCACACTACATTCTCCGACAGCTCTCCTCCCACCATCCACACTACATTCTCCGACAGCTCTCCTCCCACCATCCACACTACATTCTCCGACAGCTCTCCTCCACCATCCACACTACATTCTCCGACAGTTCTCCTCCCACCATCCACACTACATTCTCCGACAGATCTCCTCCCACCATCCAGATTACTATCTCCGCCAGCTCTCCTCCACCATCCACACTACATTCTCCGACAGATCTCCTCCCACCATCCTCACTACATTCTCCGACAGCACTCCTCCACCATCCACACTACATTCTCCGACAGCTCTCCTCCACCAGCCACACTACAATCTCCGACAGCTCTCCTCCACCATCCACACTACATTCTCCGACAGCTCTCCTCCACCATCCACACTACATTCTCCGACAACTCTCCCCCCCACCATCCACACTACATTCTCCGACAACTCTCCCCCCACCATCCACACTACATTCTCCGACAACTCTCCCCCCACCATCCACACTACATTCTCCGACAGCTCTCCTCCTACTATCCACACTACATTCTCCGACAGCTCTCCCCTACCATCCACAATACATTCTCCGACAGCTCTCCTCCCACCATCCACACTACAGTCTATGACAGCTCTACTCCACCGTTTACACTATATTCTCCGACAGCTCTCCTCCCCACCATCCACACTACATTCCGACAGCCTTCCTTCCCCCATCTCGATCCAGTGATGTGCATGAGTGCCTCGTCTCTCCAGGAACTGGTACCCCTCATTGGCTGAGGCAACAGCAGGAGCCATTGACTCCCGTTTCTTTTAATCACAGCCAGTGAGCCAATGAGGAGAGAGAGGGGGAGGGCCAACGCTCCATGTCTGAATGGACTCACAGAGCTGCAGCTCGGAAGCTTGGGTGACCCAATAGCAAGCGGTTTACTCTGAGGGCAGGAGGGAGGGGCAAGGAGCACCAGCGGGGGACCTGAAAAGAGGAGGATCGGGGCTGCTCTGCGCAAAACCATTACACAGAGCAGATAAGTATAACATGTTTAGTTTAATATCCATGAGGAAAGCTCACCCATATGAATTCTCTGGTGCCGCACAAGGTTGCCTTTCCGAGTGAAAGATTTCCCGCACTCTGAACATGAGTAAGGATGCTCACCTATGTGAGTTCTTTGATGTGTATCAAGGTCTACTTTCCGAGTGAAAGATTTCACGCACTCTGAACATGAATAAAGAAGCTCACCCGTGTGAAATCTCTGGTGTTCATTAAGTCTTTGTTTACGAGTAAAAGATTTCCCACACTCTGAACATGAATAAGAAAGAAGCTCACCCGTGTGAAATCTCTGGTGTTCATTAAGGCTTTCGTTACGAGTGAAACATTTCCCACACTCTGAACATGAATAAGGACGCTCACCCGTGTGCATTCTCTGGTGTTTAACAAGGTCTCCTTTCTGAGTGAAAGATTTCCCGCACTCTGAACATGAATAAGGACGATCACCTGTGTGAATTCTCTGGTGTTTAACAAGGTCTCCTTTCCGAGTAAAATATTTCCCACACTCTGAGCATGAATAAAGACGCTCACCCGTGTGAAATCTCTGGTGGTCATTAAGGCTTCGTTTATGAGTGAAAGATTTCCCACACTCTGAACATGAATAAGGACGCTCACCCGTGTGAAAACTCTGGTGTTCATTAAGGCTTTGTTTACAAATGAAAGATTTCCCGCACTCTGAACATGAATAAGGATGCTCACCTGTGTGAATTCTAAGATGTTTAACAAGGTCTCCTTTCTGAAAGAAAGATTTCCTGCACTCTGAACATGAATAAGGGCGCTCACCAGTGTGAATTCTTTGATGTGTATCAAAGTCTACTTTCTGAGTGAAATTTTTGCCGCACTCTGAACATGAATAAGGACGCTCACCTGTGTGAGTTCTTTGATGTGTATCAAGGTCTTCTTTACGAGTGTAAGATTTCCCACACTCTGAACATGAATAAGGACGCTCACCCGTATGCATTCTCTGATGTTTAACAAGGTCTCCTTTCTGAGCGAAAGAGTTCCCACACTCTGAACATGAATAAGGACGCTCACCTGTGTGAATTCTCTGATGTTTAGCAAGGTCTCCTTTCCGAGTGAAAGATTTCCCGCACTCTGAACATGAATAAGGACGCACACCTGTGTGAATTCTCTGATGTGTAACAAGGGTTGCTTTCCGAGTGAAAGATTTCCCGCACTCTGAACAAGGGAAATTACACTCATGTGTAGTAAGTGCTCCCTTATAGGTGAAACATTTCCCGCACTTTGAACATGAGTATCGATTCTTAGCTCGGTGATCTCCTTCATGGGTTGAGGAAGATTCCTCGGGATTAGAAGGATCTGGTGATCTATCTGCAGTGTGAGATCTTACATGGATATTTACAATCATAGGATGTGATTGATGAGAAGATTCCCCCTGATCAGAGGGATCCATTGATGTCTCCGGACAGGAAGGTCTGTGATGTAGATTTTGTGGATTTGGATTTCCTCCTGGAGGATCCTGTGTGATGACATTATCTTCTGACTTACAATCAGCAGATAATAGAAGATGTCTCTCCGAGGAATTCCTGACATCACATCCATCTGTTGGAAAGAAGGAAAAAAAAATATAAAAAATCTCAGTAGATGACAAATAACTGTAGTTTTAGCTCCTCCCCCCGTCAGTGGAATAAGTGGAAATGCCGATCTCACAGCTGGGCTCCTGTTCTCCCTCCAAAATCAATCAGAAAAGTCTTCACACCGAGTCCATATATGATCTGCTAATTCTAGAATAAGAAATACTTATGACTGAGGCTTCAT
This sequence comes from Rana muscosa, assembly GCA_029206835.1. Lineage (NCBI taxonomy): Eukaryota > Metazoa > Chordata > Amphibia > Anura > Ranidae > Rana > Rana muscosa. Next base: position 428,935,383 of record CM055123.1, read on the forward strand.
TATCCAAAACGCGTTAGTGGATTGTTACTACATCGGATTGGCTGGATTTTATATGATGAAGAGTTTGCAGATCATATATGGACTCCAAGCTGAGTCAGCAAGAAAAAAAAAAGTCACGTTGGTCTAACAGTCACCACTTTCACAGAGCTCTGGCATGGAACTGGGTACAACTGTAACATCAAAATATGGGAAAAAAAAACTTCCTCCAAGATTTACAATGCTGGTGTCCTAGGGTGGCACCATCCCTCCTCCATCAGTGTGGAGACAACCTAAGCTGTTATGTCAGTTTGCATCTTGCTTCAACTTCAACACACATTAAAGTGCCTACTGCTTCAACATGCTTTTATGATGTGTTTTTGTTGGTTTTTCGATGAAGCTTTGGTGGTGGCTTGATGGTGCTTCAAGTGAGCTTTGTCATAAACATAAATGGAGGCTTTGAAGCACCACTAAAGCTACATGGGGTATAATTTTTGAAGCAAAAGCAAGGTGTAAACAGGACTGTAAGCTAACCATTTTATTTAGTGACGGGGCTTTGACTGGCGTTAAGATAACTTTAAAAAAGGCACGTCTAAAGCCCTGTTTTGAAGCAAGTGTAAACAAGCTCTTAAAGCTCTCTGAATGCCAGTCAAAGCTCCTGTCACTAAATAAAATGTTTAGCTTACAGTCCTGTTTACAACTTGCTTTTGCTTTGCTTCAAAAATGATACCCCATGTCACTTTAGTGGTGCTTGAAAGCGTCTGCAAAGCCTCCATAGAGGTCTCTGAAGCATCACCAAGCACCACTTAAGCATCACTGAAACACCACTGAAGCATCACCAAAGCACTACTGAAGCATCATTGAAGCACCACTTAAAGATGTTGTAAACCCTTACGACTCACTTTATGCTACAGGTAAGCCTATATTAAGGCTTACCTGTAGCTACCCTGGATATCTCCTAAACCAAGATGGCCGCCACTCCGGGAGCTAGGCCGAAGCCGCGGCCTTTCCTATGGACCGGGAGGCCCACGGATCGCCGTGTGTGCCGACCCAAAGGTGTGGATCCATTGCACCCCTATTGTAAACCCTTACAACTCACTTTATGCTACAGGTAAAACCTATATTTAGGCTTACCTGTAGCTACCCTGGATATCTCCTAAACCAGTGATGGCGAACCTTGGCAGCCCATGATGCTCATGCACTTTGCAGTATAGTTGAGTATCATGGGAAATGTATCTGGGGTGCCAAGGTTTGCCAACACTGTCCTAAACCTACACAGTTTAGGAGATATTCCCGTGTCTGCATGTACCAACGTAATCGGCAGATGCACACTGAAGCAATGGCACGTCGTGCCGTTGCTTCAGTTATACGTGCCGTTACCAGCAGCTCCCGTGCCCATGCGCGGGAGTGACATAATCGCGGCTCCAGCCAATCACAGCGCCGGCGCCACGATACCCAGAAGTAAACCCCGGACGACATGTCGGCGGCCGGAGGGGGAGACAAGGACCGCTGTGGGGGCTTTCGATCTGAGGTAAGTAATACATAATGAGCTAGTATACTATGCATACTAGCTCATTATACCTTTGTCTTGCAGGGTGTTTTATTTTTTGGGATTTACAACCACTTTAAGGATCATCAAAGCATCTTTGAAGCAGCACTGAAGCATCATCAAAGCATCACTGAAGCATCAAAAAAACACGTTGAAGCAGTAGGCGCTTTAATGTGTGTTGAAGCAAAAGAAAGTGTAAATGAGCCCGTAGTGCAATGGTTTATTAAAGGGTTAGGTCACCTCCATAGAAGAACTGTAAAGTAGAGCTGCAGGATTCTGGCTAAAATGAGATTAGCAATTTTTTTGCTTAGAATAAAGATCAAGATTCTGGCGGTGCAACATCATCTTTCACATTATACAAAAAAAAAATTGGACTAACTTTACTGTTTAATTTTTTTTTTTATTCATTGAAGTGTGTTTTTTCCCCAAAAATTGCATTTGAAAGACCTTTTATTCCCTAGCCTAGGGTCTCTGTTAAAAAAATAATACATATAAGGTTTGGGGGTTCTTAGTAATTTTCTATCAAAAAATACTGATTTTAACTTTGTAAGAAATAAATGTCAGAAATAGGTTTAGTCTTTACCGTGATTGTAAGGGCTTGTTTTAAAAAAAAAATAATAATAATAATAATAAAACGTGTTATACTTACCTCCTCTGTGTAATGGTTTTGCACAGAGCAGCCCGAAACCTCCTTTTTGCTGCTCCTAGCCCCTCCCTCTTTTGAGTGCCCCATAGCCAGCAGCTTGCTACAGGGGGCACCCAAGCCGTGTCAGAGCTCCGAGTATCCATTTGGACACGGTGCCCCGACCTGGCCCCGCCTCCTCCCTCCCCTGATTGGCTGACTTTGATTGAAAGCCGCTGGAGTCAATGGCACCGCTGCTCTGTCTCCGCCAATCAGGAGGAGTGTACTGGATGGCTGAGGGGATCGTGGACATTGCTGGAGAGAGAAGGGGCTCAGGTAGGTAATTGGGGGGTGCTGCTACACACAGAAGGTTTTTAATCTTAATGCATAGGATGCATCAAGATAAAAAAAAACCCTGCTGCCTTTACAACTCCTTTAAGTGGTTAAACTTCCCTTATTTACACACAGAAGTTCATCCCTTTGATCTATAGCCCCATACACACGGTCGGACTTCCATCGGACTTTTCCGTGGTTTTTTGTCCGAACGGAGTTGGTTGGGAACACCCATAGCATACACACGCTCTGACTTTTCTGCAAACTTTCTTAAAACTTCTTACAACATTGCGTGTTTTTTCTGCTCTTTACCGACACCCTTTGGTCAACTTCTGCTATTGTTGGTTGATTTTAACATTATTTGTTTTGTCCATCGGACTAAAGTCCGATGGTTTTCTGTACACACGGTCGGACTTCGCTCCATCGGACTTTTGTTGGGCAAAAGGTTTGTCCGTTTGCAGACCCAACTTTTGTCAGATGAAATCCAAAACCAAACCAAAAAAGTTTGTCCGATGGAGCGTACACACGGTCGGATTGTTGGTCCAACTTGCGCAAAACGAAGTTTGTTGGGCAAAAGTCTGACCGTGTGTACGGGGCTTAAGAATGAAAAGTTACAATGTTTCTAGTTATCTACCAACACGGACAATGTTGTGAAAAACTTGTCAGGCTGCCAGTTTTTTTTTCTTTTGACAGCCGAGTCAGAAGAGAACCCTCTACTACTTGTTACATGAATGAGTCGGGAAATTCTGCATCGAGATTGGGGAGGGGGGTTGAATGGAGATCACAATTTTTAATGATTAATCATGCAGCTCTACTGTAGAGCTGACCTAACACCAGATCCCCTCCCCACCCCCTGGTCTCCGCTTTACATGTGATCACGCTGACCAATCAGATACCATCTGGTCCATCCTGGTTGCTCAGTATGGAGAAGAGAGAGAGCAGTGGGGTATTTCAAATCCCCTGACCATTGGAGCAGTGATAGAGCCCTGAGAGCTGAGGGTGGTAAGTACAGTGGAAACCAGGGATGGGTGGGGGATGGGGTCCTGTGTAAAACCATCTGCTGCTGCTGACGTATATTGTATATTAGTGGCAAAGAAAGGGTTAAAGGAGGCGGTACTCTGTATACACACACCTAAATACACTGGTGTACCAGTATCTGTGACAACTCTGTATAAACTATTCATAGATATTAACCACTTGACCACTGGGCACTTAAACCCCCTTAATAACCAGACCAATTTTCAGCTTTCGGTGCTCTCACATTTTGAATGACAATTACTCAGTCATACAACACTGTACCCATATGAATTTTTTGTCCTTTTTTTCACACAAATAGAGCTTTCTTTTGGTGGTATTTAATCACTGTTGGGTTTTTTATTTTTTGCGCTATATGAGAAAAAAGACTGAAAATTCTGTAAAAAAATGATTTTTTTTTCGTTTCTGTTATAAAATTTTGCAAATTACTATTTTTTCTTCATAAATTTTGGCCAAAATTTATACTGCTACATATCTTTGGTAAAAATAAGTACAAATTGGTGTATATTATTTGGTCTTTGTGAAAGTTATAGAGTCCACAAGCTATGGTGCCAATATCTGAAAATTGATTACACCTGAAGTACTGACGGCCGATCTCATTTCTTGAGACCCTAACATGCCAGAAAAGTACAAATACCCCCCAAATGACCCCTTTTTGGAAAGAAGACATTCCAAGGTATTCAGAAAGAGGCATTGTGAGTTTTTTGAAGTTGTAATTTTTTCCCACAATTCTTTGCAAAATCAAGATTTTTTTCTTCTCTTTTTTTTTCCACAAAATTGTCATATTAGCAGGTTATTTCTCACACACAGCATATGCATTCCACAAATTACACCCCAAAACACATTCTGCTATTACTCCCGAGTATGGCGATACCACATGTGTGAGACTTTTACACAGCGTGGCCACATACAGAGGCCCAACATGCAGGGAGCACCTTCAGGCGTTCTGGAGCACCCAGGCCAATTCTGACATTTCTCTCCTACATGTAAAAATCATCATTTGTTTGCTAGAAAATTACATAGAACCCCAAAACATTATATATGTTTTTTTAGCAAAGACCTTAGAGAATATAATGGTGGTTGTTGCAACTTTTTATCTCGCACGATATTTGCGCAGCAATTTTTTTAACGCGTTTTTTATGGAAAAAAAATGTTTTGTGCTTAAAAAAAAAACAAACAAAAAAAAAAAAAAACAGGAAAGTTAGCCCAATGTTTTTGCATAATGTGAAAGATGAAGTTACGCTGAGTAAATAGATACCTAACATGTCACCCTTAAAAATTTCACACACTCGTGGAATGGCGCCAAACTTCGCTACTTAAAAAATCCCCATAGGCGACGCTTTAAATATTTTTACTGGTTACATGTTTTGAGTTACAGAGGAGGTCTAGGGCCAAAATTATTGCTCTCGCTCTAATGTTCGCAGAGATACCTCACATGTGTGGTTTGAAAACCGTTTTCATATGTGGGAGGGACTTACGTATGCGTTCGCTTCTGTATGCGAGCACACGGGGACAGGGGCGCTTAAAAGAAAATAATATTTTTTTATTGTTCATTTAACTTTATTTATTTTAGTTTGACATGTTTTTCCGCCCCAAAAAAATTTTTGATCACTTTTATACCTATTAAAAGGAACGTAAACATCCCTTGTAATAGGAATATGGCATGACAGGTCCTCTTTACAGTGAGATATGGGGTCAATAAGACCCCACATCTCACCTCTAGGCTGGGAAGCCTGAAAAAAAACCAAAAAAAAAAAAACAACAATCCTGGCTTTGATCGTAGCGGTGAGTCGGTAGAAGCACCGGAGGGCGGCGGGGGGACGACGACGACGACGACATCCCCTCTCGCCTCCCGTAAGAATGATCAAGCGGCGGAACAGCCACTATAATTGTTGTTATGGTGTAGGGAATCGCCGGCTGAAAAAGCTAATATCTGAATGATGCCTGTAGCGGCACCCATCATTCAGATATCCCCGCACAAAGTCAAGGACGTCATATGACGGCCGGCGGGCGGGAAGTGGTTATTACAGAGTATTGCCGGGCATTGCGGAGTATTGCAGGGCATTGCGGAGTATTGCGGAGTATGGCAGGGTATTGCGGAGTATGGCAGGGTATTGCACAGGGGGTATTGCAGAGTATTGCGCAGAGTATTGCGCAGAGTATTGCGCAGAGTATTGTGCAGGGTATTGTGCAGGGTATTGCGCAGGGTATTGCAGAGTATTCCGCAGGGTATTCCGCAGGGTATTGCGCAGGGTATTGCGCAGGGTATTGCAGAGTATTTTGCAGGGTATTGCGCAGGGTATTGCAGAGTATTGCACCGGGTATTGCAGAGTATTGCACCAGGGTATTGCAGAGTATTGCACCAGGGTATTGGCAGGGTATTGCACCAGGGATGGCTGAGCAGGGATGGATGGATGGATGGCTGGCTGGATCTGTAACTGCAATTGTCACAGATCCAGCCCACAGAGCTGCTGCCTTGATCTGCTCCCTCCCCTCTCCTCTCACACTGTACCGATCGGTACAGAGAGGGGAGAGAGGAACCGGCGTTATCACATGACGCCGGTCTGTTTACAAGTGATTGCTCCGTCATTTGACGGAGCGATCACGTGGTAAATGGCCGCTATCAGCGGCGATTTACCGCGATTCGTGATGCGCCGGGTCCTCTGGACCCGGCGGTCACGGAGTTTCCCGTGTGCGCGCCATTCTGGGAGGACGCTATATAACGTCCTCCCAGAGTTAAGCAACCACCTTGTCGACGTTATTTGTCGGCAGGTGGTTGCTAAGTGGTTAAATATTGTAAAGCTCCGCACTCCAAGAAATTGAATACATAGAAAAGGTGGTAGGGAGATTGCACTCCTTATACCGGAATATAAGGGAATGAATCTGATGGAAAATATGCAATCATGTGAAGCATACAGTACAGGAAGCATGTGTTCAGTGAAAAATGAACTGAGCAGATCAATACTCCAGATGTGCCAACTCCAGTGCACCACCAATGAGGTCATACACGCTTACAGGTACTGAAAGTATAAAAAGGATGGAGGTGGCCAGCTTGGCACGGATCACAACCCAGCACATGGCAAAGATGGGAGCCACTACACTCACTTTGCAAGGCCTTGCACAGCGTGGTTCTAAGCATAGCCCCTAGTAGGGTTCTGGTCTGCAGTGGGCCCTAACTTAGGAGCCCAGCCAGGTGCCAACCCACCCTTACCTACAGAACCTCTGTCACCGGTTACCACCATTCTCTCTGCCCTAAACTGGAGGCTCCTTCTTATCACTCTTCACTCCATGACATCAAGACTTAACTGAATTGTACATTCTATTCCCCAGTTCTCCCCAATACATTGTAAAGTCCCTTCTCTTCCAAAGTAACACAGATGGTTACTCTTAAACAATAGGTTAGTTAATAAAATTATATTTACAGTTCTGTCCAGGTATATATGAGTGATGTACAGAATCGCAATTGCATTTCCACTCTCACAATGTACCGGATTTGGCTGTGCGGCATTGTCCATAACATTTTATAGCTTAGTTGCATCCCAGTAAATAGCATCAAAAGTCCAGTCCTTGGACAAGGTCTTCCAGTGCCCAGGGCAAAGATGCCAAACTGCACCCACTCCTCATTCATGATGTGCAAGTTTAGGGGATCCTACACCGATCAGTCACTCCCTTATCTAAATCAGTGTTTCTCAACTCCAGTCCTCAAGGCGCCCCAACAGGTCATGTTTTCAGGCTTTCCATTATTTTTCACAGATGATTTGATCAGTTTCACTGCTTTAGTAATTACCATAGCTGTTTCATCTGAGGGAAATCCTGAAAACATGACCTGTTGGGGCGCCTTGAGGACTGGAGTTGAGAAACACTGGTCTAAATCACTATCACTACTCCTATCAGCCTTGTAACAGAAGGAAGGCACCCCCATCCCTAAAGTAAACCATTGTGCCCAGGGCAGCCAAACCTCCTGCCCACCCCTTGTCCCGGCCCTGCTTGGAACCCATCCAGGGGTCCTGCTAAAGGAGAAACTCCTCCACACAGTTCAGTTCAGCTCTTGTTTCCTCACTGATCACCTCCCATACAGGAACAGACCACGAGGTCCGATCTGATTCAGAATCAGGAAGTGACACATGCAGGGGAAGGAACATCACAGCACCAAGTGTTAACTCTTACCACACCACACATTAACCCTTTAGTAGGCAAACACATGTTTGATCTTTTAACACCTGCCTATAGGATGATGTGAAGATCTGATAATTATATAAAAATAAATCTTAACCACTTACTTAACCGCAGTTTTACGTTGCTACTTTGAAGAGAAACACCAGGGTTATGGCAGCAGATAGCTGCCATAACCCTGGTATCCTCTTCTTCAGCGGGCGGTCCACTTTCAGGTAAAAGTGGTCTTTGCAGCGTATTCGCCGCAAGATCACTTTTATCGGCGTCGGGAGAGGCCCGCCCCTCCTCTTCCGCCATGCTCCGGTGCCCTCTACCACTTACCGTAGCCGTCGGTAGTGGCAGAAGCGGTCGGATCCTTCTCCTGGCTTGGTTTGAAGAAAAGTGAGGGGAAGATGGCTCCCACCCATATAATTACAGGGCGAAAGTGACGTCAAAACGTCACTTCTACCCATAGCTCTTAAAGGGCCATTTTTATTTTATTTTTTCCAAATGAACAATTTTTTATTTTTTTATTGCATTTTAGTGTAAACATGAGATCTGAGGTCTTTTTGACCCCAACGACCGCCATTTTATTCTCTAGGGTATTAGAAAAAAAAAAATATATATATATATATATATATATATATATATATATATATATATATATATAATGTTTTGGCTTCTAAGTAATTTTCTAGCAATGAAAACTGTTTTTAACTTGTAAACAACACATCTCAGAAAGAGGCTCGGTCCTTAAGTGGTTAAACTACAATCCTTATACTCAGAACTAAAATGAGACTGTGACCTGTTTCTTCCACAGTGTCTGTTACTTACTTGTATCGATAGGTAGAGAAATGTCCTCCAGTTCACTTTTCATAACCATCCCAACATCCTCCATGAATTGCTGATCACCCCCCACGTACGTCTCTACTACTTCTTTTTTAACCTCAGCTTTTATATTAATCTGTTCTTCACTCTGCACCAAAAAAATTAAATAAAATAGAAAACTTCTATTAAAGTCAACTCCAGGCAGATATAAAAGGACACAAATGACAAGTCATTTAGCATGCAACACCTGTTGGAAGAGCACAAGGACAAAGAGGACCCACAATGACATTTTCACTAGGCTTAAGACCCACAGGAGGAAAGGAATGTATATTAAAAAATAAAAAGGGAGGTGAAAAAATGTAGGGCGCTTAAAGGAGCTAGAAACGGGATGGGGGGTGTGGGTAACAAAGGCTGCACTTCAGATGTTGAAGGAAAACAAGAGACTACACAGAAGAACGTCATCTCATGGCTTAGAATATATATTTAGGTCTAGATGCCCAGCCCCACCTACCTGATGATGGTGAGTAGGGATGAGCTTTGTGTTCGAGTCGAACATACGTTCGACTCGAACATCGGCTGTTCGATCGTTCGACGAAGATCGAACTATTTGGGCCGTTCGTGCCAAATTCGAGTGACGCGAACGGCCCACAATACACTGCGCCATCGCAGTGCAATCCCGGCGCTGTGATTGGCCAAGCATGCACTGTGACCCCGCATGCTTGGCCAATCACAGCGCCGGCAGCAAGGAGAGCCAATATTGGCCACAGGCAGGATGCCTGTGGCCAATTATAGCTATGGGGGGTTTAGTACATGCCCCACATTATCAAAAGCCGCCAGCGCGGGGGCCTTGTGTAGTGTGTTGGCGTGCAGGGAAAGAGATACATAGGCAGGGACAGTGTGTTCTATGTTCTGTTTTATTTTCTCAGGCATCTGCAGGAGTTAGTGGCACAGTATACACCTGTATATCCGTCATTGCTGTTCTCAAATACAGCATCTGCAGGAGTTAGTGGCACAGTATACACCTGTATATACCCGTCATTGCTGTTCTATAATACAGGCATTTGCAGAAGTTAGTTGCACAGTATACACCTGTATATACCCGTCATTGGTGTTCTCTAATAAAGGCATCTGCTGGAGTTAGTGGGTGTTGTGTGCCTCCAGCACAATATACACTACCCAATTGCTGGTTTTCCCATCTCCCTGCAGGCCATTACTATGTCTGGAAGGCCAACAAGGAGAGGCAGACAGTCACGAGCCAATAAAAGAGGGCAAGCAGGCTCTGTGTCTAGAGACAACAGTGCTGGTCGTGGACGCGGTGCATCGTCATCAGCACGTGGCCATGGGACACGCTTGTCCTTATTTTCGGCAGCTGGACGTGTTGAGCCGCATCATGCCGAAGACTTGGTAGAGTGGATGACCAAGCCCTCCTCATCCTCTCTCACCCAGGCTCAGGGTACTGGCAAAGCAGCTGCCAAAGCATCCTCAATGTCATCATCAGTCACTCCTTCCCTAGGCCCACCGTGTCCTCCTGAGGAGTCCCCCGAACTGTTTGAGCACAGTGTTGGGTACATGCTCCAGGAGGATGCCCAGCGTTTCGAAGGGTCTGAAGATGATACCCAGCTAGAGGAAGGCAGTAGCGTGAGAGCAGAGAGAGTTGATGGTCAAGAAGGACACCAATCTGGCAGTCATGTTCCAGCAGCTGCAGCATACTGCCAGATTGGCTCCAGTGATGAGGAGGGAGGGGATGATGAGGTCACTGACTCCACGTGGGTGCCTGATAGGAGAGAGGAGGAGGATGAGGAGGAGGCACATCTCCAACGAGGCAGGATGCCCTCTAGGGGCCAGCGTAAGGGCATCACACCGACTGAATCACACCGCAGAGCTCCGCCTGTGCAGGGTGCTGCCTCTGCCCGTTATTCCAAAAGTTCTTTGGTGTGGGCCTTTTTTGAGTCGAGTGTATTAGATCGCACCGCTGCTGTTTGCACCACACTATAGAAGACCTCAATGTTTTAGTTCTTAAAAGGGAATTTCAGAACTATCCAGGAAAGGAAAACATTTGAACTAAGAATGATAATTCTTTTTAACACAAAAACGAATGGCCTAAATTTAGATATTGGTTTCCTTACCCATTATACTAAGGTTTTATGACCCCCTCTGTGACTAGCATCTCCCCCCTCAAGTCTATAGCTCTCCCTCTGTCTTATCTCACTAACTCTGCTGCTATCTTTATTACCATTGATTTGTATGTGTTTTTTTTTTCCTTTCCCTCTGAGATTTTTTTCTTGTTTTGTTTCAACATTCTGCTAAAAAAATTGTGAATCAGTACTGCTTGGACCTTGAAGAAGGGGACATACCCCGAAAGCTTGTCCTGAAAAATTCTATGTTAGTGCAAATAAAAAAAGTATCACGGACAGTACTTAATTTTCTCTGTCACAATTGCACTAATACGGCTACAATTACGTCAACATATGTCTGAAACGTATCTCGCGTGGCCAAAACATCAGCCGCTTGGGCACCACATGCTTGACCAGACATATGTTGACCTGCCATGCAGCTCGTTGGTAAGCGTATCTTAAAGACCCACACCAAAGAACAAAGCGGACCTCTCCTTGCTCCTCATCAGCTGGGATCTCTAACCCCACTTGACCTTCAGTTCTCTCTGAAACCTGCACTGAGAGGAATGAAGGTGTAGAATTAGGTGTGTCACAGCCAAGTACTTGCGGGCACTCTGCTAGCAGTACACCGGCGTCCGATTCTACCAGGCAAATTTCCCTGCCCTAGCTGCTGGACCGTCGAAAGAAGTTCACTCCCAGCCATCCACATGCCCAGCGGTTGAATGCTAGCTTGGCTAAATTGCTAGCACTTCAACTGCTGCCTTTTCAGTTGGTAGACTCGGCCCCCTTCCATGAGTTTGTGCAATGTGCGGTTCCTCAGTGGCAGGTTCCCAAACGCCACTTTTTCTCACGGAAGGCGATTCCGGCTCTCTACCGGCATGTGGAAGGCAATGTCCATGCCTCGCTGGACAGGGTGGTCAGCGGAAAGGTGCATATTACCGCTGACTCATGGTCCAGCATGCATGGACAGGGACGTTACCTTTCTTTCACGGCTCATTGGGTCACTCTTTTGGCAGCTGGGAAGGATGCAGGACAAGGTGCAGTAGTGTTGGAGGTTGTTTCCGCCGCCACGCCTCCAAAATGCTACTACTGGTTTGACACACCTCTCTCCTCCACCCCCTCCTCTTCTTCTTCCTCCATGGCCTCTTCCTGTGCTTTGTCCTCGGAACCAGCGGTGCTCCGTAGGCGTTCAAGGGGCTACGCAAGTACATAGGCAAAAGATGCCATGCCGTGCTTGCGCTGGTGTGTTTGGGGGACAGGAGCCACACTGGGGCAGAGGTTCTGTCTGCTCTGCAGGGGCAGGCCGAGAGGTGGTTGACGCCACGCCAGCTTAAGCCAGGAATGGTGGTTTGCGACAATGGCACCAACCTCCTCTCCGCCATCCGACAGGGACAACTGACCCATGTGCCCTGTGTGACTCACGTCCTTAACCTGGTGGTGCAGCGGTTCTTGGGCAGGTACCCGGGCTTACAGGATGTGCTGAGGCAGGCCAGGAAAGTCTGTGTGCATTTCCACAGATCATATAATGCCAGTGCTCGGCTGGCTGAGTTGCAAAAGGAGTTGAACCTGCCCAAGAACCGCCTTATATGTGACATGCCCACCAGGTGGAACTCAACGTTGGCCATGCTGCAGCGGCTGCACACGCAGCAGAGGGCCATCAATGAGTACCTGTGCGACTACGGCACCAGGACAGGGTCAGGGGAGCTCAGGTTTTTTTCACCACGCCAGTGGGGCATGATCAGGGATGCATGCACTGTCCTGGCACCATTTGAGGAGGCCACGAGGATGGTGAGCAGTGACAGTGCATGCATCAGTGACACTGTACCTCTTGTCCACCTGTTGGAGCATACGCTGTGTGGAATAATGGACAGGGCACTTGAGGCAGAACAGAGGCAGGAAGAGGAGGACTTCCTTTCCTCTCAAGGCCCCCTTTACCCATACAGTGTTCCTTCTGTCCCACCCATCAAACAGAAAGAGGACGAGGAGGAGGAGGATTGTGTCAGCATGGAGGTGGAGCATGGCACTCAGCATCAACAGCAGCAGTCTTTTAGGGATGATTTACAGTCCCAAGAAACCAGTGGACTTGTACGTGGCTGGGAGGAGGTGGCTGCGGATCATGTCGTCCTTAGTGACCCAGAGGACTCCGGACCGAATGCCTCAGCTAACCTACGCTGCATGGCCTCCCTGATCCTACAAAGTCTGCGGAAAGATCCTCGTATTCTTTGGTTCAAGGAGAGGGACCATTACTGGCTGGCCACTCTCCTTGATCCACGGTACAAGGGTAAGGTTGCGGACCTTATCTTGCCGTCGCAGAGGGAGCAGAGGATGAGACAACTCCAGGAGGCCTTGCAGAAAGGTCTGTGCAACGCGTTCCCAGAGACTGGGAGGTTACAAACTCCTGGTCCTGGACAACGAGTTGCTGAGACTTCGGTCAGTAGCAGAAGGAGCGGTGGAGAAGGTGGCCGTCTGACCGATGCATTCAGATTTTTTTTTAGTCCGCAGCCCCAAGGTATGATCGGTTCCAGCAACCATCGCCAGCGTCTGATATACATGGTGCAGGAATACCTAGGGGCAAGGTCAGACTTGGACACCTTTCCCACCGAAAATCCTCTGGCTTACTGGGTGTTGAGGATGGATCACTGGCCAGAGCTTGCACAGTATGCAATTGAGCTACTGGCCTGTCCTGCATCCAGCGTTCTTTCGGAACACACATTCAGTGCTGCTGGAGGCTGTCACGGATCACAGGGTGCGCCTGTCCACCGACTCGGTTGATCGACTGACCTTCATAAAGATGAACCAGTCTTGGATCACCACCAGCTACTAAGCACCTGAAGCTGATATAACAGAATCATTTATTTTGAAATGTCACATCCCTTCAAGACTGCCTATGCTGATTGACTGTCCTGTTATGTTGACTGACTATCCTCCTCCTCCTCGATCCGATTCATGATGATAGTTTGGAAGAACATTTTTGTTTCTGGGTGCCGCCACCAGTGGCTAAGGCCCAATTTTTCAGCCCCTGTTTAACAGGGGCGTGTAATTACAATTTTTGATGCAATACTTTGCAACAGGGCTCATTGCTGTGCTCCAAGTACAGTATCTGTGAGGGGTTGCAGTGTTGTGGCACCAGTGCCTAAGGCCCAATTTTTCTGCCCCTGTTCGACAGGGGCATGCAATTACAATTCTTGATCTAATAATTCACAGCAGGGCCCATTCCTGCGCCCACCAAGAGTAACTGTGAGGGCTTACAGTGTTGTGGCACCAGCACCACCACCAAAGGCCCAATTTTTCCTACCACTGTTCAACAATGGCATGTAATTACAATTCCTGATATAATAGTGCACAGCAGGGTGTTCCAGTGCCCACCAAGAGTAACAGTGAGGGCTTACGGTGTTGTGGCAACACCGACACCTAAGGGGCAAATTTCTGCAGAGTATATACGGCAGGCCTCTACTTTCAAACAGCCAACTTACAAACGACTCCTACTTGCAAACGGAAGGAGACAACAGGAAGTGAGAGGAAATCTACCCCTAGGAAGGGAAATTATCTCCTGTAAAAGTTAATATGGGAAAAAGGTGTCTCCTCTCTACTGATGCTTTATCACCAATCCTTGTTTCAATAAAAACACCACTTTTCCAAAAACATTTGTCATTGGGACGGAAAGTGAGGTGAAATGTTCTGAACAGGTGCACAGACAGCAAAACAAACGTTACAGGGGTGATAACCCTTCCCTATGTTCTCCAAAATGCTTAAAAATAGATTTTTGGGGGGTGTGGCCTGGCTATGGAGGAGTGAGGACGCGTGTCTCTTCAGCTCCTCATCCACCGCCGCAGAATCAGCGCTGCAGAGGGGAGATATCACTCCCGGAACGTCGGGAAACATGTCACAAGGACGGCGGGCACTCTCCCAGCAATCGAGAGCGGATGGGACCCGACAGGAGCAGCTGGATGCCTTCTTCGGCGGGCCCCACGGTACGGGACACGAGGCCTCCAAGATGGCGCCGACGCCAAAATCATCCAAGGCAGCTAAGGCTGCTCAGAAAGCACTGACACGGCAGCAGCAGCAGCTAGAGGACTCCCAGATACCCTCTCCGCAGATGGTGAGTGACACTGCCCCTCCACTCTCCCCGGGACCCTCAGCCCCCCCTGATCAGGGCCCTGATATGAATGACTTCATGGGAGATAGGGACAGGGACATAAGACGCCATATCTGGTCCCTCCCTACTCGAGAGGACCTGGAAAAGTTTACAACCAGGGTGGAGAGGGCCTTCAGGGAGGACATTGCCCAGCTCAAGGCTGACACTAACCACTTAGGGGCTAGGATGGAAACAGTGGAGCAGAAACTTGAAGAGGCCCTGCCTGCCATCTCTATGCTTCAAGCCAGGTGCTGCGCTCAGGATCAAAAAATTGAGACTTTACTGTGTCAGTTGGACGATTTTGAGAACCGTAGCAGGCGTGCGAACATCCGCATAAGGGGTCTGCCTGAGGCCACAGCACCTAAAGATATTGTTCCTACTCTGGAGGATGTATTTAGAGAGATTTTGGGCCTGCCTGCTACTGCACCCATTGAGATTGACCGTGCTCACAGAGCCCTCAGACCGCCCTCTCAGGATGTGGACAACCCCAGGGATGTCATATGTAAGCTCAACAAGTATACACTGAAAGATAAGATCATGCAAAAGATGCGTGGGAAGCCATACTTTGACTTCGATGGGGCCCACCTCTATTTCTTTCAGGACATTTCAAGGAGAACCCTCATGCAACGTAGGGCTCGCCGCCCCCTGCTGGAAGCAGTCCAAAAGGCAGGCCTGCCTTATCGCTGGGGATTTCCCTTCTACTTGCAAGCATCCAAAGAGGGCAGACAAGCCACGCTACGCACCAAAGACGACCTCCCACACTTTCTACGCACCCTGGGTCTGGAACCAGTCGACTTTCCGGACTGGAGGGCCCCGCAAGACCACCCTGACCTGCAGCTCCCTCAGCCCTGGCTGCCAGCTACCCGCAAGAGCCGCAGGAGGAACCGCAGGCGCCCCACTTCTGCCTCTCCTTCTGGCCCTGTGTCACCACGACACTGAGTGACAGCTCCCTTCCCCTGACCGTTTTTTCTAGAAAAAAAGAAAGAGAAAATTTCCCTTAATTTTTTATTTTTATTTTTTGACTATATGTAAGGTCTGTTTCCTTCAGTACTGGTATCCTAACTGCCAGTGCCGGGACAAGGTCATCAAGCGCCCAGGGCAAGGATGCCAAACTGCGCCCCCCTTTCCTTTAGGGTTAGGGTCTGGGTGCCCCCCCATCCCTGCAATAAACTATTGCGCCAGGGGCAGCCGCCCCTCCTGCCCACCCCTTGTCCCGGCCCTGCTAACTGCTCTCTGAGGGGGACCCGGGTCCTCTAACTACGTCGATGCCTGGAACTGAGACCTGGCCACTCAATGTGTTACTGTTTGTTTGCCCTCCAACTGGACCTATTGCCTTTATAGCAGTGACAGATCATGGGCCCCTGTTGTTGTCCTTTTTTGGAGGGATTTGAAGCTGTGACCCCGGTCCTGTCCCGACATACTCACTTTCCGGATACCTTGAACTTGTTCACTATTTTTCACTTTTTTACCTTACAGACTTGCACTTTGCTTCTTAGGGGTTCTCATGTTTTTATTTTTTATTTTTTGGAAGCACTCTCTCCCCCCTTGCATGTTATCTACCTGTTAGTACATGGCGGTGGATGGGGACTGACCCCCACACCCTTTCCTCCAGTGTTGGTCCACGTTCCCCACGTAGACCGTACCTTCTTAGGTATATTTCCTAATTCGGAAATGGGGGCGGGCATCGGGCGCTCCCCTCCTGTAGGGCTGGGACCGATGCGTACCCCCCAGGTATTTTATGTCATGGTATTGTTACCATTGCTGTCTTTTGTGCCTTATGTGTGTTACCCTGTCTCTCACTGTTTTTTCTTCCCTCCTTTCTGTTTTTTGTTTTTTTTTCCCTTTCTCTTCTCCATGCCTCTTTATAGGGTCTGCCTCCGGCTCCGTCTCCCGCCCTGCGCCTGCAGTCATACTAAGCGACTCGACTACCCCACAGACTTCCCATGGCATCCTTAAAGGTAATTTCTTATAACGTGCGTGGTCTCTGCTCCCCCTGCAAACAAAGTAAACTCTGGTGGGAACTGAAGCGTTCAGGGGCACATGTGATTCTCTTGCAAGAAACGCATTTCACCCCCCAGTCAACTCCCAAATTGCACACCCATCTTTATAATCAGTGGTTCTTGAGCAACTCACCGGTCTCGAAATCTAGAGGCACGGCTATCGGCATTCATAAGTCTTGCCCCCTTCAGGTCATTGAGAGTAAGGTTGATCCTCAGGGGAGGTATGTTTTCCTAAAAGGGGTTGTAGAGGGCCAAAAGCTTACGGTAGCTACAATATATGCCCCTAATTCCAATCAGCTTACCTTTCTAGACAGTGCTCTGGACAGCCTGACAGACTTTAGAGAAGGTCCTCTGATTTTAGGTGGTGACTTTAATGTGAGCCCTGACCCCCAACTTGACACCTTGCACAGACGTCCTTCCCACTCTCACGCCTTCCTTAAACATTTTCGCAAATCCCTGCAGTCCCATCGCCTTCTGGATAGCTGGCGGCTGCTTCACCCCTCAGATAGGGATTACAGCTATTACTCAAAGGTTCACGATGTCTATACCCGTATTGATCTGATATGTGTGGACCAATTGGCTCTGGAGCTGCTACAGGCCTCGTCCATCGGGAATATAACTATCTCTGACCATGCCCCGGTGACGGCCACTTTGGCCCTGCCCCAGGGCACCCGTAGGGCCTGGTCATGGCGCCTGAATGAATCCCTGTTGGACGACGCGGCCGCGGTCTCCGGAGTCACGGACGTCCTGTCCCACTATTTCAAGGAAAATACCACGGAAGGTATGAATGAAGGGGTTATCTGGGAGGGTCATAAGGCGGTGGTACAGGGAGAGCTGATCTCCCAGGGCGCTAGACTTAAGAAGGCCCGACAAGCAGACTTTACTAGGGTTCTTCAGGCGCTACAGCAGGCGGAACTTGCACATAAACAAGGCGGGGACCCGGAGGCTCTTGGGAAACTGACAGAGTTGAGAATATTGTTCTTACGCTTATTAGACCGGCAGGCACGTAAACAACTACGCTACTTGTCGCATAAATATTATGAACATGGCAACAAGTGTGGCCGCATGTTGGCCAGAGCCCTCCGGAAGAAACGCGCGCTTATGTATATACAGAAGCTGCGCCTTCCCTCGGGTGAACTCCCGGTCAGATCTTCCCAGATAGCCTCTGGGTTCCGAGACTATTATGCCACCCTCTATAATTTAGATTCCATGCAGACCCCTGAGGCCCTATCCGAGAGACTGTCTGACATCAGAACTTACCTGAACGCAGCTGGACTTCCCCCGCTGACTGACGACCAGTGTTCCATGCTGGAATCCCCTATTACGCCTGTTGAGCTTGGGGCTACGGTGAAGTCCTTGCCTAATGGGAAGAGCCCTGGTCCCGACGGGTTCACCAAAGCTTACTACAAAAAGTTCTTACCCCTGCTATCGGATTCGATGTGCAGTTATTTTAATTCTATAGCAAATGGGAATGCGATCCCTAGTGAGGCCCTTCTGGCCCACATCACTGTCATTCCCAAGGAGGGGGAAGGACCCCACCGTGCCCCAGAGCTACAGGCCCATATCCCTTCTCAATGTAGACATAAAAATCCTTGCTAAAATCCTTGGGTCTAGGCTGAAACACCTAATCCCACTCATTGTACACCCGGACCAGACGGGGTTTGTCACGGGCCGAGAGGCTAGAGACAACTCCATCAGGGCCATACACCTTATTCACTGGGCTCGTGCTGCTCCTGATACCCCCCCTACCTGATCCTGTCCACCGATGCAGAGAAAGCTTTCGATCGGGTGGACTGGACTTACTTGCGCACTGTACTGGAGGCTCTGGGCTTGCGCAAGCATATGTTGACATGGATCATGGCCTTGTACTCGGACCCGAGTGCTCAGGTCAAGGTCAATGGCTTTCTCTCGCCTAGATTCTCGATCAGAAATGGCACGAGACAGGGGTGTCCTCTTTCGCCTCTCCTGTTTGCCCTGGTGCTGGAACCGTTTCTACGCACTGTACGGGCGAACACTGATATCAAGGGACTGACGGTGGGTCGTACGGAGCACAAACTTTCGGCGTACGCCGATGATGTGCTCTTCCACCTGACGGGCCCCCTGATCTCTTTGCCTAATCTGATGCGGGAACTTCAACACTTCGGGTCAATCTCAAATTTCAAGATCAATTACGCCAAGTCAGAAATACTGCCCATCCAGTTGCCGCCCTCTCTGGTGAGCAGGCTACAAACTGCCTTTCCTTTCACTTGGGCTAAGTCGTCCCTGAAATATTTGGGTATACGGCTGACGGATAGGTTTGACACTCTTTACGCGACTAACTTTCCTTCCTTGATGACAACTGTGAAGGCTGACCTGGCCCTATGGACCAGGACGGCTTTCACCTGGATGGGGCGACTTAGTATCATAAAAATGAACATTCTCCCACGCATACTGTTCTACCTGCAAATGATACCCATGTCCTTGCCTAGGCGGTTTTTCACACAGATGTCCAGCTTGATCTCGACCTTTGTGTGGAATAATAGGAGGCCGAGAGTTGCGATCCGACTGTTGAATCGACCAAGGGACGTAGGGGGTCTGGGCCTTCCGGATATTCAGCGGTATTATAGGGCTATCGTCCTCCAGAGGATTCTTGACTGGCGCTTTCATAATAAATCCAAACTTTGGGTCTCCCTGGAAAAATACTTGGCGGGCAGGAATTTATCCTATGCCCCGTGGTTGGCCTGGGAGCAAAGGGGACTGTCTGATTTTGTTTCTCCGCTGACGGTCCAGGCCCTTCGGTCCTGGGATCGCCTCAATGCCACTCTACCGATGGCGCCCCCTGTCTCCCCGTTGGCCCCCCTGGGAGGCTACCTTTGGTTCCCACCTGGGGAACAGACGGCCTTTTTTGGCCCTTGGGTAGACGATGGTAGCGCCAGTTGTGGAAAACTTATGCAGGATGGTAAGCTACTCTCTTCGGCGGCCCTTAGAGACCGTAAGGGGGGTTTCCCTATGGACTTTTGGCGCCATAGACAACTCCAGCATTTTTTTAAGGCTCAGGGGAACTCCATCCGAGATATCTCCAACCTCACGCCCTTTGAACGTCTCTTTGTGGCAGAAGAACCGGTCCCACACATGATTTCTGAGCTCTACCGCCTGCTCGGGTCCACTGCCTCAGTAATGAAACCTGCGTACATCAGGGCCTGGGAAAGGGACCTGGAGCTGGTCTTTTCGACTAACCAATTATCTTCTCTTTACCAACTGACTCGGTCTAGCGCTATTGACTCCAAGACGCAGGAAACAAATTACAAACTACTGCTACGCTGGTACCGTGTACCGGCGGATCTCGCCAGGATTTACCCATCCATGTCAGATCGATGTTGGAGGGGTTGTGGATATAGGGGCACCCTTCTGCACATATGGTGGGACTGCCCAGTGATTAGACCCTTCTGGGAGGAAGTTAGGGCCCAAATCAAAGAGATAGTGGGTATTGACATCCCTCTCTCCCCGGTCCACTTCCTGCTTCACGTTCCTCCCATGCCAGTGAGCCGATACAAGAAAAGTGTACTGCCTCACTTATTGAACGCGGCTAATCGGTTGCTCCCTATATACTGGAAGCGTTCTCAAATTCCAGGCAGGGAGGAATGGCGTCGTAAGGTGGGTGACATCAGGGAGGCGGAAGATTGGATTTCCACCTGCAGGGGTACCCGGGATCGCTTCTCTGCTACCTGGTCGACCTGGGACGCACATGTCCTAGATCCCGGCCACGTGTCCTCCAGCTTGGATGTGGCCCTGTTGGAGCTTGCGGATCCGTCCCTCAAAGGGAGGCCTCGAGGTTCTCAGGCGGGAGCAGTGGGCTGAAACGTTTTGGGAATGTGACATGGTTGTCTGGCTGACGGTGGGAGATAGGCCGAGTGGTTCTCCGCCACCCCCCCCTTTTTTTTTTTCCCCCTTTCTCCCTTTCTAGCTATAAAATAAGTGCTGGGAGACTGACGGGGCCTGGGGCGGAGACGGAGCTGGATGCGGGATTCCAGGTATGCTCTATACTATCTTGTCCTCTTTCTTTTCTCAGTCTGTACCTTCCCCCCTCCCTTATCTTTAATTTATTTATTTTTTTTATTTTGTTTTCTTGGTTCACTTTGGCTTCAGTCTGTACGGACCGTCTGTTGGTGGGCGGTCCGCTTGATATGCATTAGGCGATGGGTGCGGAGCTGGAGGACCGGTTGGCTTGACGGACTGAGGCACCTTATCATCATGAGGCCCCCTCCGCGGGATCCCCTGGACAGTTTGGGGGTCCGACACTTTTGTGTCACCGTGGTAAGGGGGCCTCGAATCAGGGGGGGCCCGGGCGTAGGTGTGTTGTGGGGGGAGGTTAGTTGGAGGTGTTTTGTCGCCCCCCTCCTCCCGTGCGCGCTCGCCTGACCTTCCCTTCTACATTTGCTGGGCCCTGCACTATTGGTCCGGTCCGGGGAGCTGGCCGGCCTAGCCGCATGATTGTTCACATCTCTTCGGAGGGTGAAATTTTGTCTTATATTCAGCACCCTGGCGATTGGGGACTCGGCTCGCTCGTTGGGTGGTTGGAGTCCTCGCCGCTGAAATATCACTTGAATTTCTACTTTCATTTCTTGCATTCCTTATGCTTATGGCTGATTTGACTGTTTTTCTCTTGTAAAATTTTTTTTTTGTCATTTATGTCCTTAGTGTCTCTGTACCTCTGTTGTGCTATAACTTTAAAAAAAAAAGAAAAAAGGGAAGGGCTGGTATATTACTTGATGTTTCTGCCTTTAGATCTTGTAACCTGTGCTGTAATGTCCTGCCTTCCATAAATAAAGATTATACAAAAAAAATAGATTTTTGGGCTAGAGCTACACTTAAAAAATGTACCTGTTCCAAATTAGAAAAAGATTCTACTTAAGAACAAACCTACAGTCCCTGTCTTGTTTGCACCGCCTGTATACTGCTGTTCAGTGTATATAGGGCCTTTTTAATTTTGGGTGCGGGGTTCCCCTTAATATCCATACAAGTGGGGTGGGGGGTACCCATGCCATTTTCTCAATGATTTTCATCCATATTGCCGGGACCAGACATTACATTAAAGCCGCAAGCAGTTTTAAATGACCATTTTTTTCCTTTAGAAATGTCATTTTGTGCAGGGACAGTTCTAAACACGGGAAACACGTGGCACTTCACAGGCATACTTTAGACACCCCCCCAGGTATGATATTTAAAGGAATATTTCACTTTTTTTTCACTTTATGCATCAATAACATGACTGCTCCCAAAAAAACGTCCGTTTTTAAAACTTTTTTTTGCATTGATACATGTCCCCTGGGGCAGAACCCGAGTCCCCAAACCCTTTTTAGGACAATAACATGCATATTAGCCATTATAATTAGCACTTTAGATTTCGAACGTTCGCATCCATTGTATGTAATAGGGTTCTAAAGTTTGCGCGAACTTTCGGTCCGTTCGAAAGTTCTGGTGAGAACCGAAAGGGGGGGTGTTCGGCTCATCCCTAATGGTGAGGGACGGTGTGATCCTCCCGTATGGAATCCCAGGAACACAGAGGAGGGGGAAATCTCTCAGCCTAAACCCCAAAGATGAAATAAAATAAAAAAATAGAGCAAGAGATTTAATAGAAAAATGTAATCTCATAGCTTAGAATACATTTGTGTTGTAATTGCTCAGTCCCATCTACCTGATGATGGTGAGGGATGGTGTGATCTTCCTGTGTGGAATCCCGGGAATACAGAGGATCTCCCTCCTTTATAGACTGCTGATCCCCAGACTTCTCTTCTTTTTCTACTTTTACCTCAACTTTGATGTCTTTCAGTTTGTCAACCTAAAGTGCAAATATAATAGAACGATTTGTAAAAGCAAACAAGCGATGGCATAGAAGAATGTTATTTCAAGGTGCAGAATTATATTTGAGTTCTAATTGCTCAGTCCCACCTACCTGATGATGGTGAGGGATGGTGTGATCTTCCTGTGTGGAAACCCGGGAATACAGAGGACGGGGACATCTCTCTGATGGGTTCCCATTACTGGATCCATCTGTAGGAAACACACACACTGACTGAATACATTGTTTCTATGTGTTTATCAGATGCTGGGGGATCTAGGTGGAGCCTCCGTACTGCTCTCCCTTACAATAAAGTCTCTTCTTACCCGGTGATGTGAGGGGCGGCTGATTCTCCATCATGATGTCCTTGTGTCCTTCTAAATGATTTATAATGCAATTACCTCCTCTGCTGCCAATTCCACAAACGTCTTCTTTTCTTCCGCACAACTCACCTCTCACCCAGGACTTCCTTTATTAGAGTCCTACAACACTTCCTGTTCCTTAGGTACATCACTTCCTGTCTGCACCTGACATCACTTCCCCTCCAGCTGTGGTATCACTTCCTGTGTCTGTACAATCACCCTCTCCCTGTCTCTTTGTTCTACTCGATATAATAGGAAAAGATCTCCATTGCTATATTTATTATGTGTCTGTTCTACAATCCAGCAACTCCAGATGCACAATTGGATAAATGGCTGAATATTCACAATGTATCTGATCTATAAACCAGAGGCTCTGGATGGACAGTTGAATAAATGGTTCTATATTTAGAATGTATCTGGTCTATAAACCAGAGGCTCTGAACGGACAGTTGGATAAATGGTTCTATAATTAGGATGTATTTGGTCTATAAACCAGAGGCTCTGGGTGTAAAGTTGGGTATATGGTTCTTGATTAAGGATGTATCTGGTCTATAAACCAGACGCTTCGGATGAACAGTTGGATAAATGGTTCCATATTTAGGATGTATCCAGTCTATAAACCAGAGGCTCTAGATATAAGGTTGGATAAATGCCTCTATATTTAGGATGTATCTGGTCTAGAAACCAAAGGCTCTTCATGGACAGTTGGATAAATGGCTCTATATATAAGATATTGTAGCGGTCTCACCCGCTCTCTCCCTTCTTCTTTTCGGCTGGTTTACTCGTCTAGGGGAACCAAGGGGGGAGGAGTGAGATGCTGCCACCAGCTCGCCCCTCTTAGGTGTGTAGAGGTTTGAGCTATGATCTTTACCTTCGGGTCTGTGTCCCTGTCCAGAGATTCCACTTCAAATATGAGCGGTAGATAGGTGAATGTAGAACACTTTGCTCCCAGAAAAGTAAGCCCACACCAGGTGACAGTACAACATCTATATTTATTTCCGCAGAGATAAATATGCCTCTTTGCAAGCAGACAGGTTGATACAAACACAAACTTGGTGGGGTGAGGGTTCAGACACAATCCTTTCGGATCAGATAAGTTGCTAGGAACTCACAACAACTTTTGGTGCACGGTCGCTGCCACCGACCGTGAGGTTGGTCCCTGCCACAGATCGGGTGAACGATAAGGTCTCTGCCACAGACCTTAGAATAGGCCTCTGCCACCGACCTGATGTATCTGGGTCTCTGCAAAGACCATAGAACATGAACTACCTTCTAATGACGACCCTTGTTAGGGAGATGATCCATCCAGGACGGTCCCCAGAGGCCTGCACTGTCACCAGCCAATGTTGCGCTGGATCTTCAGGCCAGGTCACCTCCCTGGTTCTCCTCGCCCGAGACTCTGGTCCCCTCACTCGGTGGGCCCCCTAGGCATCTTCTCCCATATGGGACCCAGTCGAAAGTACTGGGCCCCGGGTCTTTGCTAGTACCTCACCCCAGGCCTAAGGTGCCTGGGATGGAACTCGAACTCTCTTGCACCCAGGCCTAGGGCACCTGGGCGCGGACGACAGAACAGCAGCCCCCAGGCTGAAGGTGCCTGGGGCTCGGTTCTATATTTTGGATGTATCTGGTCTATAAACCAGAGACTTTGGGTGTACAGTTGGAAAAATGGCTCTATATTTACACATGGGGGCTCGAGTCCGGGATTTTCAGCTACCTCCCGCAATTGGATTACTTTATTCTGCTGTTTTTGGAAGAGTCGGCCATTGAGAAAGTGTTGGACTGTGTTACTGTGCTTTAAACGAAAAGAAGGGGTTAAGGGGTACAGATGCTGTTTTTCCTAACTGCGTAGTTAATGGGCGGATCCAGAAGAAGAAAAGCCTGCGAGCTACGTGCAGCGAAAGGAAAAGGGGAGGAGTCCCCGCCACCTGCGTACTACACGTGGGTGTTTTTGGCCCCAGGGAACAGAGAGTGTTGGATCAAGCAAGAAGGGCAGCATGTCGTCATTTCCATGGGCCTCAGCCATATCGGGACCCCGGATGTTCCCTATGCCTACTGCTGTGGACACTGCCCAGCTTGCAGCCCCGCTTACAGATACGGGGATCCAACTCAAGCCCCGGGGCCGCTTCGCGTTGTAGACAAGTCGGGATGCAGAGGCCCTGGGCATGCTCTGCCCTGGATGCAGTGGACTGGCTGTGCAGTTGCGCCCGTTTTGACAGTGCCTGACCTGTGGGGAGTTTCTCTTTGAAGTGGAGCAGCCCACCGAACCACCCCAAGCTTATCGGGTCAACTGGACTACAGGCGTCGTCACTTCGGAGGAAGTTACCTACGCCCCAACAGCTAGGCCCACGCACATCGCATCTGCTGCTGCGTATGCATCCAGAAAAGATGCTTTGTTACTGCGGAGCCATCGGCGGACATCGCAGCGGACGCTGCCACCGTCACTACCAGTGTCTCCATCTCACTGGCAAAAAGGAAGGTGGGCTACGTTAAGGCCTCCTGCGGCCATGGTAGAAGCCTACCCCAGTCCCTGCCGGAACCCGGACCTCAAGAGCGATGAAGTCTTCGGGAAGTCCACATCAGGGGACGGTAAGGAGGCTGGGGGAAAAGTGACTGCTATTAAAAAAAATGATTTGCTTGCTGAGGAGTTGGATTCCTCAGGCCTTGATTCATCATCTGATGTTGGAGATGATGGAGAAATTGAGGAGTTATTCCGGGAAAAGGGATGGGACAATCGGAGATGTGTTACTCCACTCCGTAGCCTCCGAGGGGGTTCACCCATGAGTTCTGGGGACACCACACGCCGGGTGGAAGCCTCTGCTATAAAAGAGAAGGTTGCACCTGTATCCAGTAAAGGACTTTGGCCTGAACCCACTGCGGCTCTGGTCCGGAGATCTCCTGATTCGTACGTGCTGCCGGGTGCGGGAAACTCTGGGTTCTTACCTAACCTTGCTCGCCTACAACGGATTGTGATGAAAAGGGTGGCTACTGAGTACGGCTTGGAGTTCCCCTATGTACCCAAGGAACTGATGTTTGAGATTGAGGCTCGCTGCGAGCAGTGGTACGGGGATGCCATCTGGGACTACCTCAAAGTACCCAAGCCATACAGAAACTTTGAGCACTCGGCCACTATGGCTGACCGGTTCAAGGGGTCCCGATTGGACTGGAGCTATGGTCGGCACATTCATGCTGACCGGGTGGTTCTTCGCCGGCCAGGAAGAGATGATGCATTGTACTCCATAACCACCCTGGATAAGCAGTGGAAATCAGTGATTTTGCCTGATCCAAGGTTCTATTTGTGACAATTTTGAGTAGAGACTTGACCTTACTGTTTAATCCTGTCCTTTTACAAATGAACAGTACCTTGGATCAAAGTGATTTTATCCTCTGCCGTGAAAGGCTTGTTGCTCTAAAAAGAGGAAAAGACTGAGAACGGTTTTTTTTTCCTCGTTATCTCTAAAGAACAGTTTTTCCTTCTAACTGAACTTTTGGGGCTAGTTAGATAGTGATGGGTTAAAAACGCTGTGCTCAACAGTGGTTTTTTTTTATGGTTATGTCTCAACCCATGCTTAAAATGAAAAAGGACATTGTGATCCTGCCGTCACTAGGAGGCAGTGGTCTGCAGGAATGTAGAGGACTTTGTTGCTATACAGCATTTAAAAGTTTAGTAGAAGGGAACTGCATCCTCTTGGGGATACAGTTTTCTTCTGTGTAAATGTAATTAGTAGGTTAGGATGTTTGCATTTTCCATGCATGTTTGTGTGCTCTTTTCTTACAGATGCCGGAACTACTATCAAGACCACCGGAGAATGGGATGGGATTAGGTAGTCAGTGATGGGTAGTAATGTACATATATTTGAAAATGTCTTATCTGGATAGCTGTGTCATTCTTGTTATTTTATCTTGTGTGTCTTTCTTCTTTTCTTTCCCTTTCCCAAAAATTTTGGTTCAGGTACAAAATAATTTTTTTTTTTTTTTTTACAAAACCTTCAGGATTAAAGGATTTTGTTTCCTCAGCCACTGGGGACAGTGTATTTTGTACAGGGAGGTGTGTGTAGCGCCCATCCCATATGGTTGGGACGCTATGTTTAAATTTAGGGGATAGTCTGAGCCAATAGTTAGGCTCAGACCTGCTGATTGTTCTAAAATTCTAGCTTCTGCTCTGGTTGTGATACTGCCTGGCAGTTATATTCCCTGTTCACATCTAGTTGTCACTGTCACCACCGGCCCATGTTGGAATACAGGTGTATCACAGCATATTGGGTGTCCCTTCTCGGCAGCTGTGCAGTGGGCATGGTTAAACCGCTGTGCATGCTGGGGAGGGGTACATAAGGGGCAGACACCATTGATTGAGGTTCGTCTTCTGGTGCGCCTCGTGGCCCTCATGGCACGGGGTGCGCGTGTGTGTTCTAGCCCTGGGCACCTTCAGCCCGAGGCTACATCGCTGCTCACTAGACCCAGCTCTGCTGGTTTGGGCCTACATTTCTGAGGGTATCCCAAGCTGTCCATCCGTGGGAAGGAAGCTCTTGAGGAGGAAGCCAGGGGAGGACCTGCCCCAGAGGAGACTGGCAAAACGCTGATGTCTGGGGAAAGGCCTGGCAACCCATTCAAGGAGGGATCCACTATACTAAAAGCCCTGCAATATGCCGGTCTGGCTTAAAGGCTCTATGATTGCTTGGCTGGAGGTTTGGGACTTCTAAAATCCTGTGGCAGAGGATTCCTGGACGCATCCTAAAGTTCACCAGGTCTGTGGAAGAGACCCAAGTTCACCAGATCTGTGGCAGAGACCCAAGTTCAATTATAGCAGTTTGTGGCAGAAACTGTCTAAATTCTGATCAGTGCATCATTCCGGCTGCTAGGACCGTGAAAGGGGACTATCCGGGTGAGCAATACCCACTCAGGCTTGAGTGGCGAATACTAACTGTTTGCATCTTATGTACCGCGTGCCTGAACCTTCCCCTATTTCTCTTGTTTCCCACTTTCTCTCAAGTTCTGCAGGAAAAGAAAATAAAGCCTTACTGTTGAGGTTTTACATCTGTGTGGACATTGACTTTTCTGAAACTTTCTACCCTGACAACGGAAGCCATGGAAGTAGTTTGCATGACCCAAAACTAAACAGCGGCCCTTTCGGGGGTATTGCTACATTTAGGATGTATCTGATCTATAAACCAAAGGCTTTTCATGAACAGTTGGATAAATTGCTCTATATATAAGATATATTAGGTCTATAAACAAGAGGCTCTGAATGGACAGTTGGATAAATGGTTCTATATTTAGGATGTATCTGGTCTATAAAGCAGAGACTCTGGATGGACAGTTGGAAAAAATGGCTCTATATTTAGGATTAGGGATGAGCTTCGCGTTCGAGTCGAACTCATGTTCGACTCAAACATCGTCTGTTCGGCCGTTCGGCGAATTTCAAACAATATGGGCCATTCGTGCCAAATTTGAGTGGCGCGTCACGGCCCATAATTCACTGCGGCATTGCAGTGCATTGCTGGCTGATGATTGGCAAAGCATGCACTATGACCCGCATGCTTGGGCCAATCACAGCACGGTAAGAACGGAGAGCCATAATTGGCCAAAGGCAGGGTGGCTTTGGCCAATTATGGCTCAGGGGGTTTAGTACACGCTCCACACTATATAAGGCCGCCTGCTTGGCGGCCTTGTGTAGTGTGTTCTGGGTGCTGAGAGAGAGAGAGAGACAGTGTCATTTCATTTGAGTTAGATAGAGCAGGCAGGCGAGTCAGTTAGCTCCAGTTACAGTGTATGAAGTATATATATGCATCCCAGCTGTTGTCTATATATATATATATATATATATATATATATATATATATATATATATATATATACACTGTATTCAGTTTAGCTAGATCCGTTCCTGTTATTCTCTTCTTAATATACTGACAGGCAGGAAGTTGATTGTGGTAGCTGCAGTATTTTCAGCCAGTGTTCTGTATCCTGTGTACAGTGTGCAACTAAAGCTAACTGCAGACAATTGCTGGTGTTCTCTTCCTAATAATACCACAGGCAGGCAGCTGCAGTAGTTTCAGTCAGTGTACTGTTTCCTGTGCACAGTGTGCAACTAAAGCCAACTGCAGACAATTGCTTGTGTTCTCTTCCTAATAATACCACAGGCAGGTAGCTGCAGAAGTTTCAGTCAGTGTACTGTTTCCTGCGTACAGTGTGCAACTATAGCTAACTGCAGACAATTGCTGGTGTTCTCTTCCTAATAATACCACAGGCAGGCAGCTGCAGTATTTTCAGTCAGTGTACTGTATCCTGTGCACAGTGTGCAACTAAAGCTAACTGCAGACAAATGCTGGTGTTCTCTTCCTAATAATACCACAGGCAGGCAGCTGCAGTATTTTCAGTCAGTGTACTGTTTCCTGTGTACAGTGTGCAACTATAGCTAATTGCAGACAATTGCTGGTGTTCTCTTCCTAATAATACCACAGGCAGGCAGCTGAAGTATTTTCAGTCAGTGTACTGTTTCCTATTCACAGTGTGCAACTAAAGCTAACTGCAGACAATTGCTGGTGTTCTCTTCCTAATAATACCACAGGCATGCAGCTGCAGTATTTTCAGTCAGTGTACTGTTTCCTGTTCACAGTGTGCAACTAAAGCCAACTGCAGACAATTGCTGGTGTTCTCTTCCTAATAATACCACAGGCAGGCAGCTGCAGTAGTTTCAGTCAGTGTACTGTTTCCTGTGCAGTGTGCAACTAAAGCTAACTACAGACAATTGCTGATGTTCTCTTCCTAATAATACCACAGGCAGGCAGCTGCAGTAGTTTCAGTCAGTGTACTGTTTCCTGTTCACAGTGTGCAACTAAAGCTAACTGCAGACAATTGCTGGTGTTCTCTTCCTAATAATACCACAAGCAGGCAGCGGCAGTATTTTCAGTCAGTGTACTGTTTCCTGCGCACAGTGTGCAACTAAATCCAACTGCAGACAATTGCTGGTGTTCTCTTCCTAATAATACCACAGGCAGGCAGCTGCAGAAGTTTCAGTCAGTGTACTGTTTCCTGCGCACAGTGTGCAACTATAGCTAACTGCAGACAATTGCTGGTGTTCTCTTCCTAATAATACCACAGGCAGGCAGCTGCAGTATTTTCAGTCAGTGTACTGTTTCCTGTGCACAGTGTGCAACTATAGCTAACTGCAGACAATTGCTGGTGTTCTCTTCCTAATAATACCACAGGCAGGCAGCTGCAGTATTTTCAGTCAGTGTACTGTATCCTGTGCACAGTGTGCAACTAAAGCTAACTTCAGACAATTGCTGGTGTTCTCTTCCTAATAATACCACAGGCAGGCAGCTGCAGTATTTTCAGTCAGTGTACTGTTTCCTATGCACAGTGTGCAACTAATGCTAACTGCAGACAATTGCTAGTGTTTTCTTCCTAATAATACCACAGGCAGGCAGCTGCAGTATTTTCAGTCAGTGTACTGTATACTGGCCACAGTGTGCAGCTAAAGCTGACTGCAGACAATTCCTTGTGTACTTACCTATTCCAATACATCAAATAAAGTATGTCTGGAAGGCCAACAAGGAGAGGCAGACACACAGGCCAATAAAAGAGTGCAAGCAGGCTCTGTGTCTAGAGGCAACAGTGCTGGTCGTGGACACGGTGCATCCTCATCAGCACGTGGCCGTGGGGCAGGCTTGTCTTTTTTTTTGTCAGCTGGCCGTGTTGAGCCACAAAATGCTGAAGAGTTGGTAGAGTGGATGACAAAGCTGTCCTCATCCTCTCTCACCCAGCCTCAGGGTACTTTGTCTGCCAAAGTGGCCTCTTCCCTCGGCTCAATGGCATCAGTCACTCCTTCCCTAGCCCCACCATGTCCTCCTGAGGAGTCCCCCAAACTGTTTGACCACAGTGTTGGGTACATGCTGCAGGAGGATGCGCAGCGTTTTGAAGGCTCCGATGATGGTTCCCAGCTTGAGGAAGGCAGTAACGTGAGCCCAGAGAGAAGGGGTGCCCAAGAAGGGCAGCAAACTGGCAGTCATTTTCCCCCAGCTGCAGCATACTGCCAGGTTTGCTCCAGTGATGAGGAAGGAGGGGATGATGAGGTCACTGACTCTACATGGGTGCCTGATAGGAGGGGGAGGGGGCAGCTCTCCAACGAGGCAGGATGCCCTCCAGGTGCCAGCTTAAGGGCAGCACACCGACTGCATCACACCTCAGAGCTCCGCATGTGCAGGGCGCTGCTGTCTCTGAGCGTTATTCCAAAAGTTCTTTGGTGTGGGCCTTTTTTGAGACGTGTGCATCAGATCGCACCGTTGCTATTTGCAACATATGTCTAAAGCGTATCTCACGTGGCCAAAACATGAGCCGCTTGGGCACCACATGCTTGACCAGACATATGTCGACCTGCCATGCAGTCCATTGGCAAGCGTACCTAAAAGATCCACACCAAAGAACAAAGCGGACCTCTCCTTGCTCCTCATCAGCTGGGATCTCCAACCCACTATACCTTCAGTCCTCTCAGAAACCTGCTCCTGAGAGGAATGAAGGTGTAGAATTAGGTGTGTCACAGCCAAGTACTTGCGGGCAATCTGCTATCTGTACACCAACGTCAGATTGTACCAGGCAAATTTCCACACCCCAGCTGCTGCACCGCCAAAAGAAGTTTGCTCCCAGCCATCCACATGCCCAGTAGTTGAATGCTAGCTTGGCTAAATTGCTAGCACTTCAACTGCTGCCTTTTCAGTTGGTAGACTCTGCCCCCTTCCGTGAGTTTGTGGAATGTGCGGTTCCTCAGTGGCAGGTTCCCAAACGCCCCTTTTTTTCATGGAAGGCGATTCCGGCTCTCTACCGGCATGTGGAAGGCAATGTCTTGGCCTCGATGGACAGGGCGGTCAGCAGTAAGGTGCATATTACGGCTGACTCATGGTCCAGCAGGCATGGACAGGGACGTTACATATCTTTCACGGCGCATTGGGTGATTCTGCTGGCAGCTGGGAAGGATTCAGAACAGGGTGCAGTAGTGTTGGAGGTTGTTCCGCCACCACGCCTCCAAAATGCAACTAGTGGTGATTCTGACACACCTCTCTCCTCCACCCCCTCCTCTTCTTCTTCCTCTATGGCCTCTTCCTGTGCTGATTTGTCCTCGGAACCAGCGTTGCTCCGTAGGCGTTCAAGGGGCTACGCAAGTACACAGGCAAAAAGATGCCATGCGTTGCTTGAACTGGTGTGCTTGGGGGACAGGAGCCACACTGGGGCAGAGAGCAGAGATTCTGTCAGCTCTGCAGGGGCAGGCTCAGAGGTGGTTGATGCCACACCAGCTTAAGCCAGGAATGGTGATTTGCAACAATGGCACCAACCTCCTCTCCGCCCTCCAACAGGAACAGCTGACCCATGTGCCCTGTTTGGCTCACATCCTTAACTTGGTGGTGCAGTGGTTCTTGGGCAGGTACCCGGGCTTACAGGATGTCCTGAGGCAGGCCAGGAAAGTCTGTGTGCATTTCTGCCGGTCATATAATGCCAGTGCTCGGCTGGCTGACCTCTTAAAAAAATTTAACCTGCCCAAGAACTGCCTAATCTGTGACATGCCCACCAGGTGGAACTCAACGTTGGCCATGCTGCAGCGGCTGCACACGCAGCAGAGGGCAATCAATGAGTATTTGTGCGACTATGGCACCAGGACAGGGTCAGGGGAGCTTGTTTTTTTTTGCCACACCAGTGGGTCATGATCAGGGATGCATGCACTGTCCTGTCACCAGTGGCGGCTGGTGCTAAAACATTTTGGGGGAACGCAAACAAACTGAAAAAAAAAACATCAATTGCCGCCACTGTGCCCATTAAACGCAGCCACTGTGCCCAAACGCCACCAGTTTGTCCCCTCAAATGCAGCCAGTTTGTCCCCCATATACAGCCAGTTTGTCCCATATACAGCCAGTGTGTCCCCATATACAGCCAGTTTGTCCCCATATACAGCCAGTTTGTCCCATATACAGCCAGTGTGTCCCCCAAATACAGCCAGTGTGTCCCCATATACAGCCAGCTTGTCCCCCATATACAGCCAGTTTGTCCCATATACAGCCAGTTTGTCCCCCAAATACAACCAGTGTGACCCCCATATACAGCCAGTTTGTCCCCCATATACAGCCAGTTTGTTCCCATATACAGCCAGTTTGTCCCCCAAATACAGCCAGTTTGTCCCATATACAGCCAGTGTGTCCCCATATACAGCCAGTTTGTTCCCATATACAGCCAGTTTGTCCCCCATATACAGCCAGTTTGTTCCCAAATGCAGCCTGCCCCCCCCCCCCCCCCAGCCCTGCACTTACCTTCCTCGGGTCCACGTCGTCCTCGATGTCTTCTCCCGCCCTCGATGTCGCTTCAGCCAATCAGGTTACCGGTAACCAGATCCGGTGAACCTGATTGGCTGAAACCCCCACAGTCTTCTCCAAAGAGCGCACCCCCCTGCGTACCTTGGAGGAGTTTTTGGAAGCCGATTACAGCGTGAGAGCTGTATTCGGAAAGCCTATCAGAGCCGCTGGCTCTGATAGACACTTCCAAGTTACACCCACCGCCGGCCACCGCTCTAATTCATATGGCTGGCGCTCACCAGGAGGCCGGCCATCTGAATAGTGGGCAGCGCAGCAGCGGCGAAAATACACAGATTCATGCATTGCATGAATCTGTGTATTGTCTTTCAGTGGCGAAGCAGGAGCGAGAGGGGGCGGCGCTCTGGCGCCCTCTATGGACGCACCGCCACTGCCTGTCACCATTTGAGGAGGCCATGAGGATGGTGAGCAGTGACAGTGCATTCATCAGTGACACTCAGAGGCGGCTCTCTAATTAGGCTTATGAGGCGGTTGCCTTAGACCTCGCACTGACAGGGACTTCCGGCAGCCTGATCTGTCTAATTAATGAGCCGCTTCTGAGGCTGGCGGCAAGGATCTCCCCCGCCATCAGCAAAAGGGAGAGATCACAGAGCTGCATTCAGGACCAGCTCACGGTGGGGGCAGGAGCTGACAGCTCCCGATCACAGGGCCGGCGCCAGCATAAGACCACCTTAGGGGGGACACTGAAGCCGAGGGTTCCTCAAGTCAGTGCTTATGCTGGCACCGCCCTGCTCAGCACAGCAGACATGAGACTGGTAACATGCAGCGCAGCGCTGTGAGCTTCAGCTGCTGCCTCCACAGTAACTTTCACATGCTTCCAAGTACCGCGGTCCCTCCTCCTCCTCTCCCACATGAAAGGCAGAAGATGGCCTTTCATTTCAGCACATCGTTCATTGCTGCTTCTCTCCAAGAGAATCCCCTCCCATGTGGGCAGTACCAGACCCGCCTCTCCTTCCATAATCCTTGGGGAACTGGAGGTAAGTGAGAGGAGGAGGGGGGAGAGTGAGACCAGAGGGAGGGGCCAGCAAACACAGTAGCAGGAATGGCATGGATCCTCAGAGGAAGGTAAGGTCTGACTGTACTTATTACACAGCCTGCTGCATGTACATAATAGGGACCATCTATAGATAGAGGAGGGGTAGATGGGGCAGAGAAGGGGATATAAGGACAGAGCAGGGGGAAAAAGAGAGATGGGAGCAGTAAGAGAGTACATAAGGGCAGACAGAGCAAAGGTGATGGGACAAAACAAGACATCAATGAGGCCCCTTTCACATGGGACAGACTCTGCTTTGCTCAGCAGGGCTACTGACCACTCACTGAGCAGAGCAAAAGGATAACTGGTCCGCGTCTGCTCCATTTTTGCCAAGCGGACATATACAGCCCACACTGCTTTATGGGCAGTCAGATATAAACAGACTGCTTGCATGGCTCTCTGGAGGTGCGGGGTACAGCGTGGCTCCCTGGTGGTGCGGGGTAGAGCGTGGCTCTCTGGTGATGCAGGGTACAGCGTGGCTCTCTGGTGGTGCGGGGTACAGCGTGGCTCTCTGGTGGTGCGGGGTACAGCGTGGCTCTCTGGTGGTGCGGGGTACAGCGTGGCTCCCTGGTGGTGCGGGGTACAGCGTGGCTCTCTGGTGGTGCGGGGTACAGCGTGGCTCTCTGGTGGTGCGGGGTACAGCGTGGCTCCCTGGTGGTGCGGGGTACAGCGTGGCTCTCTGGTGGTGCGGGGTACAGCGTGGCTCTCTGGTGGTGCGGGGTACAGCGTGGCTCCCTGGTGGTGCGGGGTACAGCGTGGCTCTCTGGTGGTGCGGGGTACAGCGTGGCTCTCTGGTGGTGCGGGGTACAGCGTGGCTCTCTGGTGGTGCGGGGTACAGCGTGGCTCCCTGGTGGTGCGGGGTACAGCGTGGCTCTCTGGTGGTGCGGGGTACAGCGTGGCTCTCTGGTGGTGCGGGGTACAGCGTGGCTCCCTGGTGGTGCGGGGTACAGCGTGGCTCTCTGGTGGTGCGGGGTACAGCGTGGCTCTCTGGTGGTGCGGGGTACAGCGTGGCTCTCTGGTGGTGCGGGGTACAGCGTGGCTCTCTGGTGGTGCGGGGTACAGCGTGGCTCCCTGGTGGTGCGGGGTACAGCGTGGCTCTCTGGTGGTGCGGGGTACAGCGTGGCTCTCTGGTGGTGCGGGGTACAGCGTGGCTCTCTGGTGTTGTCCCCCAGCAGAGTATTCTCTTTTGCTCCTCCGGCATCGGAGAGTCAGTGAACACCAGACTCCCAGAGCTCAGCGGAGACTCAAGCCGGATCAGAACTTCCGCAAGAAAGGAGCGCGGATACAAGCCACCAAACAGGCCAAGGCTACCACTTCCCACAAATTTTCTGCCAAGCTAGTGAGACCTTCTCTGGTTGTCTCCATCCAAGTAGAGGGTATCTACACCAAGGCCCTCCTGGATACTGGAGCTCAAGTGACCCTCCTCTACAGGGACTTCTATGACAGACACCTCAAACACCTGCCATTGCAGAAGTTGGAAAAGCTAGAGATATGGGGCATTGGGACTCAGAACTTCCCCATATGATGGCTATCTACCAGTCAAACTGACCTTCGATCCCTCCGTACCTGGGAAAGCTGAGACATTTGACACTTTGGCAGTGGTCTGTCCTCGCCCACCAGGGGCCAGTAAGAGTTCTCTCATCATCGGGACTAATACTGGTCTTGTCAGAAGACTGTTGACACCTCTTGTCCAATAGCCGACACTTCAACTACAAGTGTGCACACCATGTGGAGACAAGCCTATCAGCGCCTAGTACAAGAACATTAGGCCCCAGCTGAAGGAGCCAGAAAGATATGGTGCTTGGACCAGAGTGAGAAGGTGTTACATCCGGGTGAAATGGCCTGTTTATGGGCATCTGTCCAACTAAATTGAAAACAACCAGGCCATTTTAATTTTGTGGAGATGATTCCCGAAGTGGTTTCAACCAAAGCTTTGCAAAGAAGTCACGGGAGGACCTCGGTCAGTGTGCGCAACATAACAGCCTCGCCAGTGAAGATGCTGGCTCGAATGTTGCTGGGACAAGTGAATCTAGCTACCCTAGTATCACCATCTGATTTGGTGTGGGGGAGAAAAGGATGGGATCCCTGTCGAGGAGTTCTATCTGAAGAACACTCCTCTCTCACCCGAATGGAAAGAAAGAGCCAAGACTCAGCTCCTGAGATGGCAGGCTGCATTCTCAAAAAGTGAATTTAATGTGGGGTGTGCAAAGAGCGCCCAACACTGAATCCATCTACAAGATAAGCCATTCAGAGAAAGAGACAGACGGATTCCTTTAGGGGACTTGGAAG
This sequence comes from Rana muscosa, assembly GCA_029206835.1. NCBI lineage: Eukaryota > Metazoa > Chordata > Amphibia > Anura > Ranidae > Rana > Rana muscosa. The sequence goes on from CM055123.1 coordinate 428,971,981, forward strand.
GCAGAAGCTGGAAGCCATCACCTCCTGGCCGAAGCCCACTAATGTGACCAAGCTCAGCTCTGGGATTCTGTTCCTATTAAAGAAGATTTGTTGATGGAGTCGCTAAAATATCCCACCCACTCAATGAGCTACTGAAAAGCAAAGAGGAAGATGATGATCCAGATCCGACTAAGCCTGTCAGACCAGCTGGAGGGCCCTGAAGATCCAGAGAGTCTATTCAGGAACAGTGGACTGCCCAATGTGAAGAGGCCTTTAGGCAGCTGAAATGGAGCCTAACAACCACTCCAGTCCTGGCCTATGCAGATCCAACCAAGCCATATGAACTACACATTGACGCCAGTCGAGGTGGGTTAGGCAAAGGGCAGTATCAAGAGCATGACGGCCGCCTATGGCCTGTTGCCTATGTGAGTCGGAGCTTGGAACCTGCCGAGAACTACCCCACGCACAAACTTGAGTTCCTAGCCTGGAAGTGGTCAGTGCTGGATAAGCTGAGGGATTACCTGTATGGAGCAGAGTTTGTAAACAAGACAGACAATAATGCTCTCACCTAAATCCTCACTACCACCAAGTTGGATGCCATGGGTCACAGATGGTTAGATGTCCTATCTGGTTTACTTTCAGCCGTACCTGTCCCCGGGAGGTGTGCGTGCTGTCGTCATCACTACGGGACAGGTACGGCGGACCGGCCGGTTGTTATGTTCTTTAAATTGTACATTGTGTAAGTGTTTTTAAACCGTTTTAAAAATAAATTTTATATTGGGTAATGCACTATTGAGCCTCCTCTCTCTCCTTGGGAAATCTTTGCTGTATCCACTGCCTAAATATAAAAAATGAAGCAATCAGCGCAAACAAAAATATTAAATAGAAACGTTAAGCAGCTGAACACATTAGGGTCATCACAAACCTATAAGATAATAGCAAAAACAGGGGTATGTGCAGCGCATAGGAAAAACAAAATTAGATAAAACACCATCAAATAAGTGGTCAGCAACGTCAAATCTAATACAGTTCTATCACTGAGAGAGAAAAGTCCTCTTAAGTTCCCAGAATGGTATAGCAGGAAAAAGGGATAAGATTCCTCATGTGATGAAAAAAGGGGGGATGCAATCTTCTGCCCAAAATGTGCTGATACAATCCTCCACCGTAAAAATATTGAGCTTACCAGATACGATGGACCTCTCCGCTAAGAGAAGGTCATACAGGCATGTATCCACCCTGGGATAATGGAATCGAGTGACTGCAGCACAGATCCTTCCACAGATAGCCGGAATATGTGGCCAGAAGGTGCTATAATAAATCCTCCTAAGAATGGTACTGGATGCAATGATATAGTATCCAATGGTCCCAAAAAAAAGGAAGAAGGGAGACAGCCTAAGTGCACTCCGCAAAATTTATTGAAAGTCAATATAGATAAAACAACATTGGCGCTCTGCGCCTAGATAAAAAGCCAGTATAACAGCCGGAACTGACAATGTGAATGAACGCTGTGGACATCCGTCCAGCATGGAGATGGCAGCGGGTGACGTCCGTGCGTGAGCTCCTCCCCCCGTACGCGGCGTTACGTCCAGCGGGACTTCGTCAGCGAGGGTGGAGCTATGGTGTCACCCGGCTGATAGAAATAGCAGGGCAGTCGTCATGGTGACAGGGAAGCCAGACGCAAACACCGGAAGTCAGAGACACTCGCCGGCTGCTCTCCCTAAAAGTGTCACCTACTTACCAGCCCTTGCTAATAATATAAAACAGGTTGAAAACACTGTCAAAGTGATCAACTTATCCCCATGGTTGGAAATATACATGAAAGTGCTTCAGATGATTTATCGACTTGCTTTAGAAAATTGGGATATGTATTTGAAAAGAAAATTAAAGCTTGGTGGGACATCGCATCTTTTGAGCAATACAAAAAATCTAATTTGGTGCCCAGAAGATTGCGATGGGATTTCCCACCAAATGATGGACTCACTGATGATGAGTCCCTACAAGAATGGTATAACTTTTTTGACAAACAGGGTCATGAATTAATGGATGTCCTATTGCTCAGGAAGCAGAGAAAAATGAAATCATTAGACAAACAAATTACAGAGTTTAAGAATAAAATAGAACCGTTCCAGGATTCACCAGATTTTTCTAGATTATCCAGTGAAATGAAGAACAAAATGACTAAATGGGATATAGATATACAAGAGAAGAAAAAATCCAAATTTATTAGGGATTCAGGGGATTTCTCTAGAGGTGAAGTCTTTAAATGGCAATCTAAGGTATCCACTCCTGAAGCCACACCTTCTAACATCATTCCACCATTGCCCCCAAATAGATTATACCCTAGTACTCCAGTGGCTCATTCCCGTCCTCCGTCTTCCCAGGGAGCACACCCTAAAGTTTCTACACACTCTACTAACAGAGGAAAAGGGGCTCCCACTAAATCAGGGAATGACAGGGGTAATCACCAACAATATCCACCACCCTATAACTCAGGTTATAGGGATGATTTGTGGGGTCCTCCACGCCCTTACAGAGGGAAAACATCTAATCCAGGGCTTAATAGGGGCAATTACCCTCATAATAGTTACAATCAGTATTCGGGAGATCGTGACTATCAATATGATCAACAAGGCAGAGCCACTACGTCCACATATAATAGATTTACCCCTCTATACCATGATGATTCACATCAGGGTTTTTTTTTAGGGAACCCTCAGCCACCTTGGCAAATTCCATGGGGCAATACCCCAGTTGGAAACAAACAGGGGGGCAAAAGAAGGGAAAGAGAGGAAGACGAGGAGGAAGAAGATTTAAAAAGAGTAAAATCCCATTAGGTGCAGGCATTTATAATATCAGTGGTACGTCACTGTCTGATGATGAATTGAAGGTCCTTGATAAAGGACTAAAATTCGCACCAGTACGCAATTTTAACAAATTCCAGACGTATATTAGCCTACAGAAGTTTGTTAGAACCTTTAATATTAAGAGGTATTTTCTTTCCAAACCAGGAGAGAGATCAACCCAGGGATTTCCTAGTACTATATCTAACATCCATTCCAATTTGGCTAATAAGTCAGTTTTCAACCCTCCTAAAAATGACCATAGACACATCGAGGTCTTTAAAAACATGGTCTCCAGTGATCTGGAAACAATGAAAATTAAAAAAGTGGGGGATCCCTCATATCTTTAAAAAGGTATCAGTACATTGGAAAAAAATAAAGAAGTTGTAGTCCGCCCCGCAGACAAGGGGGGGGGGGACTTGTGATTATGAGTAAAACCTATTACAAAGGGGAAATGGAAAGATTGTTGTCAGATACTAACACTTATCAAGTTTTAGGACATGATCCTGTGTTTCAGTTTAAAGGTGAACTCCAGGAGTTAATCTCCATGGGGAAGACGCATGATGTTCTCACTAAAAAAGAAGCTTTATACTTAGATCCTAGTGCTTGCCGGAGACCTATTATATATTTTTTACCTAAAATTCATAAAGACTCTCGGTCTCCCCCGGGTAGACCGATTGTCAATGGTATTGATTCGGTCTCAGCCAGACTAGGTCAGTACATTGATCATTTTTTGAAACCATTAGTCACCACCACTACAGCGTATCTTAAAGATACAAAACATATCATACAAATCCTGCAGGACATTCCCTGTAAAGATAATAGCTTGTTGGTGACAGCTGATGTCAGTTCTTTGTACACCATCATAGGGCATAGAGATGCCATAGTATCAGTTGAATGGGCTTTAAACAGATCTGATCTCCCACCTCATCTGAAAAACTTCCTTATTAAGGCTTTGGAATTTTGCCTAGCCAGGAATTATTTTTGGCATGATGGGAAGTACTATTTGCAGATACTCGGGGTTGCCATGGGAGCTCGGTTTGCACCAAGTGTAGCCAACCTCTTCATGGCCTTGTGGGAAGAGAATTTTGTTTTTGATAATCGACCTACTCAGCTTGTATGTTACCAACGATACATAGACGATTTAATCATGATCTGGGAAGGTGACCTTATCAGCTTGCAGATGTTTATGTCTAGGCTGAATGGGAACACGAAAAATATACGTCTTTCTTGGAATGCGGATGCTTCCAATATGACATTTTTAGACTTGGAGATATTTAGGGATGGAGATTCTTTTAAAACCAAAAATTTTTTTAAACCTACCGATCGTAATGGGTTTATACCATTGGACAGCTGCCACCATCACTCGTGGCTATGCAACATTCCCAAGGGGCAATTTATACGTCTACAACGAAATTGCACCCTAGATTCAGATTTTTTCACACAAGCCAATGTATTGGCAGACCGTTTTGTTCAAAAAGGATACACTAGGGATCATATCCTAGGGGATATCCAATCAGTGGGGAATATGGATCGCACCATTCTCACTGCTGATTCTAAGAAAAAAGAAAATAACTTGGAATCTAATAGTAACTTTGAGTATAAGATCATCCTAGATTACAACATCCAATACAAAAAATTTGAACAAATAATTATGCACCACTGGGATATTCTAAAAAAAGACAATGTTTTGGGTGCAGTGTTGCCTTCACGCCCCAAATTTATTTACAAAAGGCCTCCTACCCTTAGGGATATCCTTGCCCCGAGTGTCATAGACCCTCCAGTGATTAGAGAAAATAGAATTTTCAATTTTCTGTCTGGCTTTTATGCTTGCGGTAAATGTCCAGCATGCAGGCAATGCAAATTTAATCAAAAGAAAAAGAAAGATTTTACAGCTTTTGCCACCAAGAAAAATTACCAGATAAAAAATCCCATCACATGTGACACTGTTGGGGTTGTATACATGTTGGAATGCGATTGCGGACTCCAATATGTGGGAAGAACATCTAGACCCATGGGAGTATGCATAGCAGAACATGTAGGCAATATCAGGAGGGGGGTAAAAACCCATAGTGTATCCAAACACTTTAGGATCTTTCATTATAGGAACCCGCAATGCCTCAAATTTTGGGGCATTGAGAAGGTTACCCATCATTGGAGAGGGGGTAATTTTATTAGACAGTTGAGTCAGCGTGAATCCCTGTGGATACATGAGACCAAAGTTTCTGTACCTATGGGGTTAAATGTGGAATTTGACCTCAACTGCTTTATTTCCGATAAATGATTATATGCACTTTAATTTTTGTTGCAGTGACAAGTCCATGGAGGTTCTATTATAAGTTCTATTTTATTGTTTTTTTTAAATAGGAGATGGCCGCGGGCAGTTTTAACGTTCTGTGTTTTTATTAAACTTTCATGTATATTTCCAACCATGGGGATAAGTTGATCACTTTGACAGTGTTTTCAACCTGTTTTATATTATTAGCAAGGGCTGGTAAGTAGGTGACACTTTTAGGGAGAGCAGCCGGCGAGTGTCTCTGACTTCCGGTGTTTGCGTCTGGCTTCCCTGTCACCATGACGACTGCCCTGCTATTTCTATCAGCCGGGTGACACCATAGCTCCACCCTCGCTGACGAAGTCCCGCTGGACGTAATGCCGCGTACGGGGGGAGGAGCTCACGCACGGACATCACCCGCTGCCATCTCCATGCTGGACGGATGTCCACAGCGTTCATTCACATTGTCAGTTCCGGCTGTTATACCGGCTTTTTATCTAGGCGCAGAGCGCCAATGTTGTTTTATCTATATTGACTTTCAATAAATTTTGCGGAGTGCACTTAGGCTGTCTCCCTTCTTCCTTTTTTTTGGGACCATTGGATACTATATCATTGCATCCAGTACCATTCTTAGGAGGATTTATTATAGCACCTTCTGGCCACATATTCCGGCTATCTGTGGAAGGATCTGTGCTGCAGTCACTCGATTCCATTATCCCAGGGTGGATACATGCCTGTATGACCTTCTCTTAGCGGAGAGGTCCATCGTATCTGGTAAGCTCAATATTTTTACGGTGGAGGATTGTATCAGCACATTTTGGGCAGAAGATTGCATCCCCCCTTTTTTCATCACATGAGGAATCTTATCCCTTTTTCCTGCTATACCATTCTGGGAACTTAAGAGGACTTTTCTCTCTCAGTGATAGAACTGTATTAGATTTGACATTGCTGACCACTTATTTGATGGTGTTGTATCCACTGCCTATCAAGTGACGTTGGAACTCTGCGAAGTTTATCTGGATTTCTCTGGATCTCCCCCTGGGATTGCTGATGGGCTTATTTGTTTCTTACCTCTGGTAAGCAGCTTGATTGTTGGTGGTGGACACGGGTGTGCGTGCACCGAATTTCAAACTTTTTGCGGTTCACCTCTTCACGGCTTCCCTTCATTGCTGATTTTTGATGGGACTTATTTAGGATATATTCATTTTTACAGGACACATTCATTGTTATCACTGTTGGACTTTATTTATTCAATTACAGCCTGAAGTCTGGAACGCATAGACATCACCAGACGCTGGGTTTCATCCCTGGTGATGCTCTGCCAGGCCTCTACTGCAACTGTCTTCAGTTCCTGCTTGTTCTTGGGGCATTTTCCCTTCAGTGTTGTCTTCAGCAAGTGAAATGCATGCTCAATCGGATTCAGGTCAGGTAATTGACTTGACCATTGCATAACATTCCACTTCTTTCCCTTAAAAAACTCTTTGGTTGCTTTCGCATTATGCTTCGGGTCAATGTCCATCTGCACTGTGAAGCGCCGTCCAATGAGTTCAGAAGCGTTTGGCTGAATATGAGCAGATAATATTGCCCGAAACACTTCAGAATTCATCCTGATGCTTTTGTCAGCAGTCACATCATCAATAAATACAAGAGAATCAGTTCCATTGGCAGCCATACATGCCCACGTCATGACACTACCACCACCATGCTTCACTGATGAGGTGGTATGCTTTGGATCATGAGCAGTTCCTTTCCTTCTCCATACTCTTCTCTTCCCATCACTCTAGTACAAGTGGATCTTGGTCTCATCTGTCCATAGGATGTTGTTCCAGAACTGTCAAGGCTTTTTTAGATGTTGTTTGGCAAACTCTAATCTGACCTTCCTGTTTTCGAGACTCACCAATGGTTTACATCTTGTGGTGAACCCTCTGTATTCACTCTGGTGAAGTCTTCTCTTGATTGTTGACTTTGACACACATACACCTACCTCCTGGAGAGTGTTCTTGATCTGGCCAACTGTTGTGAAGGGTGTTTTCTTCACCAGGGAAAGAATTATTCTGTCATCCACCACAGTTGTTTTCCGTGGTCTTCTGGGTCTTTTGGTGTTACTGAGCTCACCGGTGCGTTCTTTATTTTTAAGGATGTTCCAAACAGTTGATTTGGCCACACCTAATGTTTTTGCTATCTCTCTGATGGGTTTGTTTTGTTTTTTCAGTCTAATAATGGCTTGCTTCACTGATAGTGACAGCTCTTTGGATCTTGCATTGAGAGTTGACAGCAACAGATTCCAAATGCAAATAGCACACTTGAAATTAACTCTGGACCTTTTATCTGCTTCTTGTGAATGGGATAATGAGGGAATAACACACACCTGGCCATGGAACAGCTGAGCAGCCAATTGTCCCATTACTTTTGGTCCCTTGAAAAGTGGGAGGCACATATACAAACTGTTGTAATTCCTACACCGTTCACCTGATTTGGATGTAAATACCATCAAATTAAAGCTGAATGTCTACAGTTAAAGCACATCTTGTTTGTTTCATTTCAAATCCATTGTGGTGGTGTATAAAGCCAAAAAGATTAGAATTGTCTTGATGTCCCAATATTTATGGACCTGACTGTAGGGTTTCTGCTGCTACTGCTGCTGCTGCTGTATGTGAGCCAATGAGGAAAGTAAAGTAAATTATTACATATGTAATTTATTTGATAACACAATGTGTTGTCACTGATGCTGTCCCTAAGAATTATAATGTTATCCGTTGCCCCAGTGTCAAGGTTCGTTCGGACGAAACATGTACTGGAGCGTTTCAGCAGTTACATCATCCCACGGTGTGTTTAATGTGGGAGTTTTTTTACATGCTGTTTGACTTTTATCTATGTGAGTAGATGCCTGATTTTATTAATCAAATATGTCTTTTACTGTACCACAAGCGATTCTCTCTTCCTCTTTTATATGCTGCCTTCTTTGTGGCTGAGTGGTGGACTGCCTGTTTAATCTGTTGAGAAGGACGGCTCTCAGTGGCATCTTGAAATAGTGGAGATACACACATACCTTCCATACATTTCTTGAGTTTGGTTACCCTTCTCTGCACTTTCCCCCCAATATCCTTTTCGGGCACCGGTTCTCAAAAAGGATATGGGGAACTGGAGAAAGTGCAGAGAAGGGCAACCAAACTGAGAGGCATGGAGGAGCTCAGTTATAAGGAATGATTAGAGCAACTGAATCTTTTCCCTCTTGAGAAGAGATTAAGGGGGGATATGATTAACATGTACAAATACATAGGTGGTCCATATAGTGAACTTGGTGTTGAGTTATTCGCTTTAAGGTCATCACAGAGGACAAGGGGGCACTCTTTACGTCTAGAGGAAAAAAGATTCCATCTCCAAATACGGAAAAGTTTCTTTACAGTAAGAGATGTGGAATAGACTCCCTCCAGGGGTGGTTCTGGCAAGTTCAGTAGATTGGATCATTTCCTAAATGTACATAATATAACTGGGTACTAACATATATAGGTAAAGTTGATCCATGGAAAATCCGATTGCCTCTCGGGGGATCAGGAAGGAATTTTTTCCCCTGTTGTAGCAAATTGGAGAATGCTTTGCTGGGATTTTTTGTCGTGTTCTGGATCAACTGTGGGTGAAGGATTGTGTCTATGGGATTGTAGTATTATTATTTATTTATTTATTTTGGTTGAACTAGATGGACTTGTGTCTTTTTTTAACCTGGGCATCAAGCTGTGGTTGTGCTTGTCCGTGCCATTCTGTCGACGTATTTAGTTGTGCGGCAGTCCTTAAGCGGTTAAGGTGTGTGGAGGCTTACACACATTTATCCATTCATCCAGCTATTAAATTGTGTAATTGAAGATAGCAGATCCTAACCATTCATCCATCCATTGGTGGGATGTGCCCCCCATAAGCGCTGTTAGACCTCTTTGGAATAGGGGGGTCTCACCCTCTGGCAGGCAGAATCTGTGTTACACATTTGGATGCACTTGTGGTAATGAGGATTTTTTACCTGTGAATTGCATTTTCGTTGAATTATGCCTCTTGAAAGACTTTCACTGGCAAAATTTATATTCCCTGGACTATTTATCTTTCGTTTTTCTTCATTTTGATAATAATGGGACTTTTTGATTTGGATTTATTTTAATTGGTTGGCAGCACATGTGAACTGATTATTTATATGACAGCACAACACATGTATGGGTTTATATTCTTTCTAGTGTGGATAATCAGTGAGTGCGGCTGTCAGCCTTGGAATTTTTTAGATGACACTTTAGCGCAAAATTTGGATTTTTTTCAAAATGTTTTATGAAACCATGTACAGTTTTAATGCATCCCCTAAGCAAGCAGTTTGAAGGATTTTTTTTTTTAATATCAACCTTTAGGCTGCCTGAAAAGACCCTTTTCCTACAGACAAAATACATTAAAAAATATATTTTTATTTTTATTTATTTTTTTAGCATTGGTACATATCCTTCAGGCTCTGTGTTTGACAATCTCTTGCCTATTATACCAGAAAATGGCCATTACTGATATCGAAGGTACGGCTTCAGGATTCAAACCTTATTAGCATTTGCTGAATCAAACAGGTACACTTTTTAATTATGGCAAAACAAAAGAATGAAAAATACAGTGAAATTGATGCACACATTCACAACATACACATAATAATGTTATATATGATTTTTTTTTACAATGTTCTAAAATTATTAGCAATAATCAACGGACTAATTTATTTATTATCGTTCATGTCCCTTCATGGTAAACTTACACATTTGACCTCACTGTAAATTAATCTGGTCTAGTCTAGCCCACTGAATTATGACTTCTCCGGCATATGTTAGGCAAGGTTGGATTGATACGGTGAAGGACATCCGAACATCTATACCAATAGATAAAACATTTTGAAGCTCTTTTCTTGGACTGTACAACCAACAGAAAATTTAGGAGTGAGAGAAAATGCTTTCTCCCGATCCTCACTGCTGAATTTTGTGCCTAATTCCCTTTCTCAAGTAATTGTATACGGTGGGAGATTGGGGTGAGTAAGAGTAGACAATATTGAGTAAATTTGGGAAATCTAGTGAGGTGGGGGGCGAGTCAAATATCATTAGTTCCTCTAAAGCCTCATACACACGATCGGACTTCCATCAGACTTTTCCGTGGATTTTGGTGCGAATGGGCATTGGCCGTGAACTTCTTCTGCATACACACGGCAGGACATTTTCAGCCAACTTTCACCAAATCACGTGGTTTTTCAGCTTTTTACCGCCATCCTTTGGGCAACTTTTGCTATTGTTGTCTGATCTTTAGCATTGGTTCTGAGCATGCGTGTTTGTATTTTGGACTTTAGTCCGATGGACTTGTGTACACACGATCGGATCATCCTCCATCGGACATTTGTTGCCGAAAAGTTTGAGAGCATTCACAGCGAACATTTGTCCGATGAAAAACCAAAAACAATTGTCCGATGGAGCATACAGGCGGTCAGATTGTCCAATAAAACACGTCCGTCGGACAATTGTTGTCAAAAAGTCTGATCGTGTGTATGGGCCTTAAGGGAGTAGGATGAGAAACCAACCTGCGTCTGTCCAGATTGGATGAAAGAGGTAAGTTGTTGGTTCAAGAACCAAGTCTGTATTAAAGGTAAATTAGAGATAATTTTGAGGAGGGCCAGAAAGAGAATGGGCAGAAAAAAATATTGAAGCTGGAAAGCTTCACTCCAGGGACCAATAAGGGATCTATGTATACCAATGGGAAAAGACGGATTGTCAAATAGTGGTGTCATTGGGCCTACCTATGCAGACATATTGGAAGTAGCGATCCACTTATTCCACTAATTTAGGGTTTAGTCTATAGGTGGCAACACAAAACCCATGTCCTTCAGTTTATTTGGTAATGTCCATGGGAGAGCCCAGAGATCAAGTTGGGATAAAGACTGATTGATCTGGACCCACAACTTACATGGAAAATTATGGAAACAGATGAGACGCCTCGTCAGGACTGATGCTTGATAATAAAGTGAAATGTTTGGAGCACATGTGCCTTCTTTCTGGTTAGAGACAATATTTTATTATTCAGGCGAGGTTGCATCGAAAATCAGACAAAAGTAGTAAAGTGTTTGCAATTGAAAAAGAAAGAAAAAAAAAGAAAAGAAAGGAAGATGGGCCCTAAATTGGGATAGTTTGAAAAGCATCCAAAATTCTATCGATGAGGTCCATTGTCCAAGAGCATTTATCCTCCCAAACCAGGACAGCATCTTCCTTTCATAATTTTTGATATCTATACAGTCTTATTAAAGAGGAATTCAATATTCAGAGAAAAAAGTGGTGAAACAAATCAGATATCAGAATATGAACCCCCAGATATTACAAAGCTGAAGAGCAAATCCGAAATGGAAAATTCATCTTCAAATGCTGAATGGATGACATGGAAAGAGAAACACGGAGTATGGGGCAGTGGATACACAAGGAAGTACTTAACTTGGTAAGAGTGCATGGATACTAGGGCTGCAACTAATGATTATTTTCATAATCGATTAGTTGGCCGATTATTGTTTCGATTAATCGCCTTCTCCGACAGCTCTCCTCCTACCATCCACACTACATTCTCCGACAGATCTCCTCCACCATCCACACTACATTCTCCGACAGCTCTCACCCCCACCATCCACACTACATTCTCCGACAGCTCTCCTCCACCATCCACACTACATTCTCCGACAGCTCTCCTCCACCATCCACACTACATTCTCCGACAGCTTTCCCCCACCATCCACACTACATTCTCCGACAGCTCTCCTCCACCATCCACACTACATTCTCCGACAGCTTTCCCCCACCATCAAACACTACATTCTCCGACAGCTCTCCTGCACCATCCACACTACATTCTCCGACAGCTCTCCTCCACCATCCACACTACATTCTCCCACAGCTCTCCTCCACCATCCACACTACATTCTCCGACAGCTCTCCTCCACCATCCACACTACATTCTCCGACAGCTCTCCTCCACCATCCACACTACAGTCTCCGACATCTCTCCCCCACCATCCACACTACATTCTCCAACAGCTCTCCTCCACCATCCACACTACATTCTCCGACAGCTCTCCTCCACCATCCACACTACATTCTCCCACAGCTCTCCTCCACCATCCACACTACAGTCTCCGACAGCTCTCCCCCACCATCCACACTACATTCGCCAACAGCTCTCCTCTCACCATCCCCACTACATTCTCTGACAGCTCTCCTCCACCATCCACACTACATTCTCCGACAGCTCTCCTCCACCATCCACACTACATTCTCCGACAGCTCTCCTCCACCATCCACACTACATTCTCCGACAGCTCTCCTCCACCATCCACACTACATTCGCCGACAGCTCTCCTCCCACCATCCCCACTACATTCTCTGACAGCTCTCCTCCACCATCCACACTACAGTCTCCGACAGCTCTCCTCCACCATCCACACTACATTCTCCGACAGCTCTTCTCCCACCATTCACACTACATTCTCCGACAGCTCTCCTCCACCATCCACACTACATTCTCCGACAGCTCTCCTCCACCATCCACACTACATTCTCCGACAGCTCTCCTCCACCATCCACACTACATTCTCCGACAGCTCTTCTCCACCATCCACACTACATTCTTCGACAGCTCTTCTCCCACCATCCACACTACATTCTCCGACAACTCTCCTCCACCATCCACACTACATTCTCCGACAGATCTCCTCCACCATCCACACTACATTCTCCGACAGCCCTCCTCCACCATCCACACTACATTCTCCGACAGCTCTCCTCCACCATCCACACTACATTCTCCGACAGATCTCCTCCACCATCCACACTACATTCTCCGACAGCTCTCCTCCACCATCCACACTACATTCTCCGACAGCTCTCCTCCACCATCCACACTACATTCTCCGACAGCTCTCCTCCACCATCCACACTACATTCTCTGACAGCTCTCCCCCACCATCCACACTACATTCTCCGACAGCTGTCCCCCACCATCCACACTACATTCGCCGACAGCTCTCCTCCCACCATCCCCACTACATTCTCCGACAGCTCCCCTCCACCATCCACACTACATTCGCCGACAGCTCTCCTCCCACCATCCCCACTACATTCTCTGACAGCTCTCCCCCACCATCCACACTACATTCTCTGACAGCTCTCCTCCCACCATCCATACTACATTCTCCAACAGCTCTCCCCCACCATCCACACTACATTCGCCGACAGCTCTCCTCCCACCATCCCCACTACATTCTCCGACAGACAGCTCTCCTCCACCATCTACACTACATTATCCGACAGCTCTCCTCCACCATACACACTACATTCTCTGACAGCTCTCCCCCCACCATCCACACTACATTCTCCGACAGCTCTCCTCCACCATCCATACTACATTCTCCGACAGCTCTCCTCCACCATCCACACTACATTCTCCGACAGCTCTCTTCCACCATCTACACTACATTCTCCGACAGCTTTCACTTTCTTGCTCCAGTGATGTGCAGGAGTGCCTCATCTCTCCAGGAACTCATACTCCTCAATGGCTGAGGCAGCAGCAGCAGGAGCCATTGGCTCCCAATGCTGTTAATCACAGCCAGTGAGCCAATGAGGGGAGAGAGAGGGTAGGCCAAGGCTCCATGCCTGAATGAACTTGCAGAGCCACAGCTCAGGAACGAGCCCGCTTGGTTAACCCCATAGCAAGCGGTTTACTCTGAGGGCACTCAGCAGGTGGGAGGGGCCAGTTGCGCCGACAGGGGACCTGAGAAGAGGAGGATCGGAGCTGCTCAGTTCAAAACCATTACACAGAGCAGATAAGTATAACATGTTTAGTTTAATATGCGTGAGGAAAGCTCACCCATATGAATTCTCTGGTGCTGCACAAGGTTGCCTTTCTCAGTGAAAAATTTCCCACACTCTGAACATGAATAAGGACGCTCACCTGTGTGAATTCTCTGATGTTTAAGAAGATCTACTTTCCGAGTGAAAGATTTCCCGCACTCTGAACATGAGTAAGGACGCTCACCTGTGTGAATTCTTTGATGTTGAACAAGGTTTACTTTCTTAGTGAAAGATTTCCCGCACTCTGAACATGAATAAGGACGCTCCCCCGTGTGAATTCTTTGATGTTGCACAAGGTTTTCTTTCTTAGAAAACGATTTTGCGCACTCTGAACATGAATAAGGGCGCTCACCTGTATGAATTATCTGGTGTCTAACAAGATGATCTTTTTTTCGGAAAGATTTGCCACACTCTGAGCATGAGAAGGGACGCTCACCCGTGTGAACTCTCAGGTGCTGAATAAGTTTCCCTTTCTGAGTGAAACATTTCCCGCACTCTGAACAAGGGAAAGGACGTTCACTCGTGTGAATGCTCTGGTGCTGAATAAGGTTTCCTTTCCGAGTGAAAGATTTCCCGCACTCTGAACATGAATAAGGACGCTCACCTGTGTGAATTTTCTGGTGTCTAGTAAGCGCTCCCTTATAGGTGTAAGATTGCCCGCACTCTGAACATGAGAATAGATGGTCACCTCGGTGATCTCCTTCATGGGGTGAGGAGTATTCCTTGGGATTAGAAGGATCTGGTGATCTATCTGCAGTGCGAGATCTTACATGGATATTTACAATCATAGGATGTGATTGATGAGAAGATTCCCCCTGATCAGAGGGATCCATTGATGTCTCCGGACAGGAAGGTCTGTGATGTAGATTTTGTGGATTTGGATTTCCTCCTGGAGGATCCTGTGTGATGACATTATCTTCTGACTTACAATCAGCAGATAATAGAAGATGTCTCTCCGAGGAATTCCTGACATCACATCCATCTGTTGGAAAGAAGGAAAAAAAAAAGATAAAAAATCTCAGTAGATGACAAATAACTGGAGTTTTAGCTCCTCCCCCCGTCAGTGGAATAAGTGGAAATGCCGATCTCACAGCTGGGCTCCTGTTCTCCCTCCAAAACCAATCAGAAAAGTCTTCACACCGAGTCCATATATGATCTGCTAATTCTAGAATAAGAAATACTTATGACTGAGGCTTCATTATCCAAAACGCGTTAGTGGATTGTCACTACATCGGATTGGCTGGATTTTATAGGATGAAGAGTTTGCAGATCATATATGGACTCCAAGCTGAGTCAGCAAGAAAAAAAAGTCACGTTGGTCTAACAGTCTCCACTTTCACAGAGCTCTGGCATGGAACTGGGTACAACTGTAACATCAAAATATGGAGGAAAAAAAAAAACCTTCCTCCAAGATTTACGATGCTGGTGTCCTAGGGTGGCTCCATCCCCCCCCCCCCCATCAGTGTGGAGACAACCTAAGCTGTTAGGTCAGTTTGCACTTGCTTTGGCTTCAACACACATTAAAGCGCTTCAACATGCTTTTATGATGTGTTTTTGATGCTTCGATGAAGCTTCGTGGTGCCTTGATGAAGCTTCAAGTGAGCTTTGTCATAGACTTCTATGGAGGCTTTGAAGACGCTTTGAAGTACCACTAAAGCGACATGGGGTATAATTTTTTATGATGTGTTTTTGATGCTTCGGTGGTGCTTCTGTGAAGTTTAGGTGTTGCTCTCTTTAAGCTTTGTTGAAGTTTTGCAAATGCCCTGTGTGTGTGTGTATGATTCATACCTACAATTTCTCCAAAACAAAGCAAAGCGAACGCTGAATTAAAGTCTCTCAAAAGCTGCAGGTGCTTCAAGCGAGTGTTGTCAAAGACTTCTATGGTGGCTTTGAAGACGCTTTGAAGCACCACTAAAAAGTGACATGGGGTATTATTTTGAAGCGAAGCCGAAGCAAAGCAAAAAGCAAGGTGTAAACGGGACTGTAAATTAACCATTTTATTTAGTGACAGGAGCTTTGACTGGTGTTAAGAGAGGTTTAAAAAATCATGTCTGAAGCCCTGTTTTGAAGCAAGTGTAAACGAGCCCTTAAAGCTCTCTGAACGCCAGTCAATGCTCCTGTCACTAAATAAAATGATTAGCTGTTTACACCTTGCTTTTGCTTTGCTTCAAAAATTAGAGTTACGCTTACCGGTAACGTCTTTTCCAGTAGTCTTCCAGGACAGCCACAAATGAGAGACATAGGCTCCTCCCCTTCCTCAGGAAACACTGCACCAGCACATAAATTCTCACTTCCCCCTGCCAGACCTCAGTTTTTTCAAGATCACCTCCGGCCAGCTGGGGAGACACAAAAACACATTAATTACATACTATTCCATATCATTATCATGCTCCGGTCTTTAATAAGACCCCCCCCCCCCCAATTTTTCGGGTGGGTAACTAGAGCTGTCCTGAACGACTACTGGAAAAGACGTTACCGGTAAGCGGAACTCTAATTTTTCCCTTTTTGTCTTTCAGGACAGCCACAAATGAGAGGATAGACGAGCACTTACCAGCTAGGGTGGGACTACAGCTTGCAAAACCTCTCCCAAAGGCTTGCTTACCTGCCAACACCAGGTCCACTCTGTAATGTTTTACGAAAGTGGAGTAGCTGGACCAAGTTGCTGCCTTGCATATCTGTTCTGGCGTTGCTCCAGCCTTTTCTGCCTGGGAAGCTGCCAAAGCTCTGGTAGAGTGTGCCTTTATCCCCGTAGGGATCTCTTTCCCAGCTAAAGTATTTGCCTGTCCTATGGTTGCTCTGAGCCATCTGGCAATAGTGCGTCGAGAAGCTTTGTACCCTTTTCTGGTCCCAGAAAACCAAATAAATGAGTCTGACGTTCTAAATGCCTTTGTCAGCTCTAGATGCATCTCCTGATGTCCAAAGTATGAAAACTCAACTCCCTTTCTCCTGTGGGATTGGGACAAAAAGAAGGTAGAACTATTTCCTGACTTCTATGGAATCTCGAAGTCACCTTGGGTAAAAATGCCGGATCGGCCTTAAAAACGACCCGATCTGGGAAAATAATGCAAAAAGGGGGTCGAACAGATAAGGCTTCTATCTCGCTGACCCTCCTAGCAGTGGTCACTGCAACCAAGATTACTGTTTTTAAGGTCAGTTCCTTTAGTAGACACTCATCTAAAGGCTCAAAAAGGGGCACCCGTTAGGGTCTGTAGAACTAGAGATAGGTCCCAACTGGGGAAGGGTGGACCTGGAGCTGGTCTCTGCCTAGATAGAGCCCTGAAGAATCTGACTACCCATGGGTTGGTGGCCAGAGGTTTTTCTAAATAAACACTGAGTGCTGAAATTTGATCCTTGAGGGTACTTATGGATAGCCCCTTATCCACCCCACATTGTAGAAATTCTAAAATAGCTGTGGGGCTCTGCACCGAACAGGAGCATCCTACGCACCACTTGGTAAAAGCGGAGCCAGACTTTTCTGTAAATCTGGCACGTCTCTTTCCTCCTGCTGTTGAGGAGGGTGGAGATTAGTCTTTCTGAAAAACCCTTAGATTTTAGTATGCCCTCCTCAGTAGCCAGGCCGCTAGCTTCCATTTGTGTACCTGTGGGCAGAGGACTGTACTCTGCGAGTGATCCTCTCAAGGTGGTAGGAATAAGGGAGGTTCTACAGCAAGCTGTTTGAGAACTGAGAACCATGCCCTCTTGGGCCAATGTGGTGCCATTAAGATCAGAGAAGTGTTCTCTATTTGGAACTTCCTCAGAACTGCCGGTAATAATAGCATATTCTGAAATGCCAGCTTTGGGTCAATGCGTCCACCCCCAGTGCTCCCTCTCCTTTGTTTAGGGAGAAAAAACAGGGGGTTTCCACGTTTTTTTTTGGGCTCAAAGAGGTTCACCTCCGGTGGACCCCATCTCTTGGACAAGAGATTGAAGATCTCCTGGTTGAGGACCCATTCGCTCTCCCTCAGTTGCCTTTGACTGAGAAAGTCTGCCATCACGTTCCTCTCGCCTCTCAGAAAAACTGCTGAGAGCGAGAGAGTGTTGATCTCGGCCCAGCCCAGGATGTCTGCTTCTAGGGTCAACAGGAATCCGCTTCTCATGCCGCCCTGCTTGTTTAAGTAAGCTACGGCTGACAAATTGTCTGACCGCACCTGAATGTGGTGACCTTGGAGTTCCTTCTGGAAAAACCCGAGAGCCAGTCCTACTGCCCTCAGCTCTTTCCAATTGGACGATCTCTTTAGTTCTTCATCTTTCCAGATGCCCTGCGCTGGAAGGGATCCCAGGTGTGCCCCCCAGCCCTTGCCACTTGCGTCTGTGGTTACCACTCGAGAAACCGGGATAAGCCACAGACGTCCCTGCGACAGGTTTGTTACCTTCCTCCACCACCAGAGGGATCTTTTTACCCGATCTGGTACCTGAACTAAGGTGTCTAGTTCCTCTAGGCTGTGGTCCCACACCCTTAGAACGAAGGCCTGCAGGGGGCGAATGTGTAGTCCTGCCCACTGGACTGCTGGGAGGGTAGATGTCAGTAGACCCAACGTTGACATTAGAGATCTTATAGAGACTTGTTGGTTGCTCTGGAGGGAGGCTACTGCTCTGTCTAGTTTTAAGACTTTCTCCATCGGGAGGAACACTCTTAACAGTGTTGAGTCCAACAAGTATCCCAGGTATGTGATACGTTGTGACGGGATCAGGCTGAACTTCTCTAAGTTCAGTAGCCACCCCAGGTCTGTTAGGACCTTCTTTGTAATTTCCACATCTCTGGATAGCTGCTCTGGAGATGCTGCAAATAACAGCAGGTCGTCCAGGTATACTATTATGGACACTCCCTGGAGTCGCAGAAATGCCACGAGCTTCGTCCAAGACCTGTGTAAATATGCAGGGCGATGAGGATAGTCCGAATGGCAGCACCTGGAACTGTAGATGTATTACTGTTTCATCTAAGTCTACTGCTAGTCTGAGAAATCGCTGAGAGCTTTCTGCGATCGGGACGTGCAGGTACGCATCCCTTAGGTCCAATGATACCATGAAGCAGTTGTGGGGAAGGAGGGCTCTTACTGCAAAAATTGACTCCATGCGGAATCTTTTGTAGGTGATTGATTTGTTCAGGGGTTTTAAATTCAGAATTAGTCAGAATTTTCCTGAGGGTTTTCTCACAACGAAGACATGTGAATAGAACCCCTCTCCTTCCTCCACCTTTGGAACTCTGCAAACTACGCTTTGGTTCTCTAGATCCCTTAATACCTCCAACAGGGCTTTGGATTTTGCCTTGCATTTGGGTAGCTGCGTTACCAGGTACCTTTGCGGGAGAGATTTTGCAAATTCCAGGATGCACCCCCTTCTTATGACCCCCAGGATGAATTGGTTGGGAGAAATTGTCTCCCATTGTGGGAGGAAGGTCCCCAGTCTCCTTCCCACCCTGTCTGGAGGGTCATGGGTTTTTACGGGGCTTCTCAGGATGGCAAAAAAATCACCCCTCCTCTGCCCTTGCCCTTAGAGATCCAAGATTTATTTTGCCCTCCTGGTTTAGGGGCCTCCCTTCATCTTTGCAGATAAAACCCCTTTTTTGTCTGCACTGGGGCCTTCCGTTTGAGTGGGAAAGACTTTTTCCTATCGGCCGTGCGGTCTAGGACTGTCTCTAAGCCCGGGGCAAAGAGTAGGTCTTCCATCAGGGGTATCCCACATAACTTGGCCTTAGAGGCGCTGTCCCTTAGCCAAGTTTTGAGCCAGAGGGCAGAGTTGGCCAGAGCTGCCGACCTGGCAGAAATTCGGACTGATTCTGCTGAAGCGTCCGCTATGTATGCGATTCCCCGCATAATTGTAGGGAAGGAAGATAAAATGGTTTCCTTGGCTGTCCCTGCCTCAATGTGCTCTTGGATCTTGGAGAGCCAGTGTTCTAAGTTGCAGGCTACAACAGTAACAGCCATTTCTGGCTTTAAGTTGCCAATTGTAGAATCCAACGTCTTCTTTAAGAGGGAGTCTATCCTCTTGTTCATGACATCAGCTAAGGCTCCCATGTCTTCAAACGCCAGGTCAGTATGTCTGGAGACCTGGGAGGAGGCCGCGTCTAGTTTGGGGCTTTTATTCCAAATAGACGCGGGATCCTCCGAAAAGGGAAATCTTCTCTTTAGGGACCTAGAAAAAAAAAAAAGGGCTTCCTTTCGGTATCCTGCCATTCCTTTTTAACAGTGTCGACCAGTACCTCATGTACTGGGAAGACCTTTTTCTTCTGCTCCCCCAGGCCCCTGTACATTTGGTCATGGAGAGTCAGAGGTTTTTTGTCCGACTGAATATCGAGGGTTGTGTAAATTTCCCCCAAGAGGTCCTCTACCTCATCCAGGGACAATTTATATCTGGAGGGCTTCCTGGACTCACCGTCCTGTCCCTCTCCCTCTGATTCCTACTGAGAATCAGAGGTGGCACTATCTGGTTGTGCTTGTTCCACACCGGAAGGGCCTGAAGCTTCCTCTGCCCTAGGTGTGGTGGCAGGATTGGCAGGTGCAGAGCCCTTAGCCAGTGGCGGGGTTGTATCCTGGGAGACGGGATTAGAAGGGAGTTGAAACTTTTCAAAAAGGGATTTAAACATCGAAAAGGTGGACGAGAGTTCCTTTACAGAAGCTGCTAGTCCTGACTCCTGCTCAGAATCCCTCTCTCTAACCAGGGTGTCTATGCAGTTTTTACATAAGACTTTTACCCATGACTCCCCTAGAGTGTCCCTACAGGAGGCACACTTCCTTCTAGAGGTATGGGTTGACTTTGACTTTTCTGTAGCTTTCTGAAATACATGTACCAAAAAGGAAAAATGCTGATTTTTTTTTACAATTTAAGCAGTCAGTCGGTTTACAACCCTGGGAGTGCACTAGACCCTCTTAATATACAGGAATCTGAACCCCCCCCCCTGACCACCCAGGGGGTCTGCCCCCCCCTCATAGACAGGAACCATATATGGAGGGGCAATCCTAGATAGAGAGGACCCTTCCCCAGGGTGCGCTTACCCTAGGAAGGCTGGAGGTAGTGTCACTGTGTGTCGTCTGGGCATCCGCTTCCGACATGACTGCAGGTGGCTGCCTCTACCGAGTCTCACGCTGCATGTGCGCATTCCCGACTCTCTCCAGCTAGTGCCCGGCCCCCTATCAGCTCCGCAACCCGGAACCGGAAGTCGCGGGTCAAAGGGAAAGCATCCGCCCTTCGCCAGAAATTACGCCACCCGTCGTCCGGCCCGCTGGTTCCAAACAATGCGGCCTGTACTGTGTACAGGGAGAGAGGAGCTGTGGCCCTGTGGATGCAATAGGGGTCCCCCTCAGCCTGCAGCCGCACTCAATGAGGATAGGGTGGCTTCAAAAAGGCAGGTATGTACCACACCTTATACCCTGGAAGCCCCTGCTTCCATTACAGGGTAAACAAAAAAGTTTTGGCCTCAATCTCCCTGACTGACCGGCCTGGTTGCCTGCACAGTGTCTCCCCACCGAAGGAAACACTAATAACTGAGGTCCGGCAGGGGCAAGTGAGAATTTATGTGCTGGTGCAGTGTTTCCTGTGGAAGGGGAGGAGCCTATGTCTCTCATTTGTGGCTGTCCTGAAAGACGAAAAAGGAAAATTATACTCCATGTCCCTTTAGTGGTGCTTCAAAGCATCTTCAAAGCCTCTATAGAGGTCTATAACAAAGCTCACTTGAAGCATCACCAAAGCACCACTGAAGCACCACTTAAGGATCATCGAAGCATATTTGAAGCATCACCGAAACACCACTGAAGCATCATCGAAGCATTTTTGATGCAACATTGAAACACCACTGAAGCATCATCGAAGCATCACCAAAGCACCACTGAAGCATCATCAAAGCACCACTGAAGCATCACTTAAGGATCATAGAAGCATCACGAAAACATCACTGAAGCATCATCAAAGCATTTTTGATGCAACATTGAAACACCACTGGAGCATCATCGAAGCATTTTTGATGCAACATTGAAACACCACTGGAGCATCATCGAAGAACCACCAAAGCATCTTTGAAGCACCACCAAAGCACCACTGAAGCATCACCAAAGCATCTTTGAAGCATCAAAGCACCACTGAAACATCATCAAAGCATCAAAAAAGCATGTTGAAGCAGTAGGCGCTTTACTGTGTGATGAAGCCGAAGCAAGTGTAAATGAGCCCCTAGTGCAATAGTTTATTAAAGGGTTTGATCACCTCTACAGAAGAACTGTAGAGCTGATCTAACACCAGATTCCCTCCCCACCCCCCTGGTCTTCGCTTTACATGTAATGTTGCTGACCAATCAGATACCATCTGGTCAATCCTGGCAGCTCAGTATGGAAAAGAGAGAGCAGTGGGGCATTTCATATCCCCTGACCATTGGAGTGGTGAGAGCCCTGACAGCTGAGGATGGTTGACGGTAAGTACAATGGAAACCAGAGATTGGGGGGTGGGGTCCGGTGTAAAACCATCTGCTGCTGCTGACATATATCATATATTAGGGGCAAAGAAAGGGTTAAAAGGAGGCGGTACTCTGTATATATACACCTAAATACACTGGTGTACCAGTATCTGTGACAACTCTGTATAAACTATTCACAGATATAAAATATTGTAAAGCTCAGCACTCCAAGAAATTGAATACATAAAAAAAGGTGGTAGGGAGATTGCAATCACTTATACCGGAATACAAGGGAATGAATCTGATGGAAAATATGCAATCATGTGAAGTGTACAGTACATGAAGCATATGTTCAGTGAAAAATGACATGAGCAGATCAATACTCCAGATGTGCCAACTCCAGTGCACCACCAATGAGGTCATACACGCTTACAGGTACTGAAAGTGTCCAAAGGATGGAGATGGCCAGCTTGGCACGGATCACAACCCAGAACAAGGCAAAGATGGGAACCACCACACTCACTTTACAAGGCCTTGCACACCGTGGTTTTAAGCATAGCCCCTAGGAGGGTTCTGGTCTGCAGTGGGCCCTAACATAGGGCCCCAGCCATGTGCCCAACTACCCTTACCTACAGAACATCTGTCACCAGTCACTACCATTCTCTCTGCCCCGAACTGGAGGCTCCTTCTCATCACTCTTCACTCCATGACATCAAGACTTCACTGAATTGTACATTCTATTCCCCAGTTCTCCCCAATACATTGTAAAGTCCCTTCTCTTCCAAAGTAACACAGATGGTCGCTCTTAACCAATAAAGTTATATTTACTGTTCTGTCCAGCTTCCATAGAAGTACATATGAGGGATATACAGAATCACAATTGCATTTCCTCTCTCTCTCTCTCTCTCTCTAATAACAATGTACCGGATTTGGGTGTGTGGCGTTGTTTTTATAGCTTATGCCTCGTACACACGACCGGTTTTCCCGTCGGGAAAACCACCATGACAGCTTTGGCCGGGAAAACCGGCCATGTGTATGCTCAATTGCAGTTTTCCCAACGAGAAAACTGCGGGGGGGGGGCGGAAGAGAACTTTCCCGTCGTGAAAACCATTGTGTGTATTCTTTCCCGAGGGGAAAGCATAGAACGTCATTTTGTCGGCTCATCGTAGTCTTTGACGTCACCGCATTCTTGGCAGTCCAAAGTTTAGCGGTATTTTGTGTGACTGTGTATGCAAGGCAGGCTTGAGAGGAATCCCGTAGGGAAAAGCATAGTTTTTTTTCATGCCGGGAAAACTGGTCGTGTGTACGAGGCATTAGTTGCATCCCAGTAAATAGCATTAAAAGTCCAGTCCTTGGAACCAGTCCTGGGACAAGGTCTTCCAGTGCCCAGGGCAAAGATGCCAAACTGCACCCACTCCTCATTCATGATGTGCAAGTTTAGGGGATCCTACACCGATCAGTCACTCCCTTGTCTAAATCACTGTCACTACTCCTGTCAGCCTTATAACAGAAGGGAGGCACCCCCATCCCTACAGAAAAACATTGTGCCCAGGGCAGCCACACCTCCAGCCCACCCCTTGTCCCGGCCCTGCTTGGAACCCATCCAGGGGTCCTGCTAAAGGGAAACTCCACCACGCAGTTCAGTTCACCTCACTGATCACCTCCCATACAGGAACAGACCACAAGGTCCGATCCGGTTCAGAATCAGGAAGTGACACATGCAGGGGATGGAACATCACAGTACCAAGTGTTAACTGATACCACACCACACATTAACCCTTTAGTAGGCAAACACATATTTGAACCTTTTAGCACCTGCCTATAGGATGATGTGAAGATCTGATAATTATATAAAAAAAATTCTTAAACTACAAACCTTATACTCAGAACAAAACATAGACTTTGACCAGTTTTTTCCACAATGTCTGTTACCTACCTGTGTCAAAAGGTAGAGAAATGTCCTCCTGTTCACTTTTCATAATCATCCCAACCTCCTCCGTGAATGGCTGATCACCCCCCACATACGTCTCTACTTCTTCTTCTTTAACCTCAGCTTTTATATTAATCCGTTCTTCACCCTACACCAAAAGAAATTGAAAACCTCTATTAAAGTCAACTCAAGGCAGACATATAGGACACAATTGACACGTCATTCAGTATGTACTCTCCGTTGGAAAAACACAAGTACAAAGAGGACCCACGATCACATTTGACTGGGCTTAAGACCCACAGAGGAAAGAAATTTATATAAAAAAAAAAATGGAGGGTGAAAAATGTAGGGTGCTCAAAAGTAGCTAGAAACGGGGATAGGGAGTGTAGGTAACAAAGGCTGCACTTGAGATGTCGAAGTAAAACAAGAGACTACACCGAAGAACGTCATCTCATGGCTTAGAATATATATTTAGGTCTAGATGCCCAGCCCCACCTACCTGATGATGGTGAGGGATGGTGTGATCCTCATGTATGGAATCCCAGGAACACAGAGAAGGGGGAACTCGCTCACCCTGAACCCCAAAGATGAAATAAAAAAAAATAGACCAAGAGATTTAATAGAAAAATATAATCTCATAGCT
Organism: Rana muscosa; assembly: GCA_029206835.1. Classification (NCBI taxonomy): domain Eukaryota; kingdom Metazoa; phylum Chordata; class Amphibia; order Anura; family Ranidae; genus Rana; species Rana muscosa. The sequence continues at coordinate 428,996,913 of CM055123.1, forward strand.
TAGAATACATTTGAGTTCTAATTGCTCAGTCCCACCTACCTGATGATGGTGAGAGATGGTGTGATCTTCCTGTGTGGAATCCCGGGAATACAGAGGATCACCCTCTACCATAGACTGCTGATCCCCGGACTTCTCTTCTTTTTCTACTTTAACCTCAACTTTGATGTCTTTCAGTTCTTCATCCTAAAGTGCAAATATGATAGAACATATTTGTAAAAGGAAACAAGAGATGACATAGAAGAATGTTATTTCAAGATGCAGAATTCTATTTGAGTTGTAATTGCTCAGTCCCACCTACCTGATGATGGTGAAGGATGGTGTGACCTTCCTGTGTGGAATCCCAGAAATACAAAGGACCACCCTCCTCCATAGACTGCTGATCCTCAAACATCTCTTCTGTTTCCACTTTAATCTCAACTTTGATGTCTTTCAGTTCTTCACCCTAAACTCAATATGATAAAATTGATTTATAAAAGGAAACAAGAGATGAAATAAAATAATGTTATTTTGAAGCGTAGAATTCTACAATGTATTCGAGTTCTAATTGCTCAGTTCCACCTACCTGATGATGGTGAGGGATGGTGTGATCCTCCTGTGTGGAATCCTGGTAATACAGAGGATGGGGACATCTCTCTGGTGGGTTCCCATCTGTAGGAAACACACACATTGGGGGTTATTTCCACTTTGCACTACAAGTGAAAAGTGCACTGAAAGTGCACTTGGAAGTGCAGTCGCTGTAGATCCAAGGGGACATGCAAGGAAAATAAAAAAACAGCATTGTAGCTTGCACATGATCGGATGATAAAATCAGCAGAGCTTCCCCTCATTTCAAATATACCCCTCAGACTTACAGTGACTGCACTCCCAAGTGCACTTTCAGTGCAATTTCAACTGCACTTTGCACTTGTAGTGTAAAGTGGATTTGCCTTTTGTAAATAACCCCCATTGACTGAATACATTGTTTCTATGTGTTTATTAGATGATGGGGGATCTAGGTGGACCCTTCGTACTGCTCTCTCCTTTACAATAAAGTCTCCTCTTACCCGGTGATGTGAGGGGCGGCTGATTCTCCATCATGATGTCCTTGTAGAGATCCTTGTGTCCTTCTAATTGAATTATAATGCGATTACCTCCTCTGCTGCCAGTTCCAACAACGTCTTCTATTTCCTTCCTCACAACTCACCTCTCACCCAGGACTTCCTTTATTAGACCTCTACATCACGCCCTGTTCCTTAGGTACATCACTTCCTGTCTGTCTATCACTTCCTGTCTGCACCTGACATCACTTCCTCCCTAGCTGTGGTATCACTTCCTGTGTCTGTACAATCACACGCTTCCTGTATCCTTGTTCTACTCAATATAATAGGAAAATATCTCCACCTCTATATTTATTATGTGTCTGTTCTACAATCCATCAACTCCAGGTGCACAATTGGATAAATGGCTCAATAATCACAATGTATCTGGTCTATAAACCAGAGGCTCTGGATGGACAGTTGGATATAAACCAGAGGCTCTGGATGGACAGTTGGATAAATGGCTCCATATTTAGGATGTATCCGATCTATGAACCAGAGGCTCTGGATGGACAGTTGGATAAATGGCTCTATATTTATGTAGCGACCTCACCTCTCACTCCCTCCTTCTCTTCTCGGTCAATGGCTCTCGTCTAGGGGCCCAGGGAGGAGAGTGCGGTGCACCACCAGCTCATATCCTCTTGTGTGCAGAGGTGTGAGGTATAACCATTTACCTTCGGGCCTGTGCCCCTGTCCAGAGCCAAAAGCTTTCCTTGGGACTGACCCTTTAACTCCCAGAAAGTCAAGTTCCACACCACTGAAAGTCCAACACTTATTTATTCTTCAGAGCAATAAATAGTCCTTTAAGAGCGACTGGTTAGACATAGAACAGAACACAGTGGGGAGAACGTCCAGGCACAAGCTTGAACTTGGGTTTTCTCCTTTTCAGATTTAGCCCGAACAGGCTTGGCGCACAGTCGCTGCCACCGACCGTGAGAGGGTCCCTGCCACAGACCAGATGAATAAGGCCTCTGCCACAGACCTGGTTGTTGGGTCTCTGCCACCGACCTGATTCACGATGGGTCCCTGCCACAGACCATGAGAACGTGGACTACCTTCTGTAGGAAATGACCCCTGTCAGAGAGAGGACATCCATCCGGACAGTTACCAGAGGCCCCGCTGTCACCAGCAAATGCTGCAATGGGTCTTCGGAAGGGTCACCTCCCTGGCCTCCTCATCCCAGATTCGGGTGTCCAAACCGGAGGACACCCTAGGAGCCCTCAATCCCTTGAGGGACCCAGTCGAAGGTACTGGGCCCCAGGCCTCCAGAGAGTACCTCATCCCAGACCAAAGGTGTCTGGGGTGGAACCGCAACTCCGTCCCCGGGCCTAGGGCACCCGGGGACCACCATCACGCACCTCCCAGGCTGAAGGTGCCTGGGAGTGGACCCAGAGCGGAAGATGTCTTCCCCCTTTATACTCTCTCCCAGCATGCACAGCAGGTTCCCCACCCTGCCGTACTACTGCCGCGAGAGGACACAAAGGGCGCAGCCCTCCAATGGTGATTCAACCCCGGCCTATGGCAACAGTGCCACCTATAGGCCGCAGGGAACTAGACACCACTGATATCGTCCCCTGGCATAAATTGGTCCAGGAATCCTAGCAATTGTTGCATCTGAGCCTGATAACACTCAGATGCCTCCCCTAAATGTGACCACCCGCTACATTTAGGATTAGGGATGAGCCGAACACCCCCCGGTTCGGTTCGCACCAGAACCTGCGAACAGACCGAAAGTTTGCGCGAACTTTAGAACCCTATTAAATAGAATGGACTTGAACGTTCGAAATCAAAAGTACTAATTATAACGGCTAATATGCAAGTCATTGTCCTAAAAAGGGTTTGGGGACACGGGTCCTGCACCAGGGGACATGTATCAATGCAAAAAGAAGTTTTAAAAACAGCAGTTTTTTCGGGAGGAGTTATTTTAATGAGGCTTAAAGTGAAATAAAAAGTTAAATATTCCTTTAAATATCGCACCTGGGGGGTGTCTGAAGTATGCCTGTGATATGGCACGTGTTTCCCGTGTTTAGAACTGTCCCTGCACAAAATGACATTTCTAAAGGAAAAAAAGTAATTTAAAACTGCTTGCGGCTTTAATGTAATGTTTGGTCCCGGTAATATGGATGAAAATCATTGAGAAAAATGGCATGGGTACCCCCCCACCCCCCTCCCCCAGCCCACTACCAGCCCCTTTGGGTCTTGTATGGATATTAAGGGGAACCCCCCACCCAAATTAAAAAAGGCCCTATATACTCTGAACAGCAGTATACAGGCGGTGCAAAGAAGACAGGGATTGTAGGTTTGTTCTTAAGTAGAATCTGTTTGTAATTTGGAACACGTACATTGTTTAAGTGTAGCTCCAGCCAAAAAATCTATTTTTAAGCTTTTTGGAAAACATAGAGATGGGTTATCACCCCTGTAACATTTGTTTTGCTGTCTGTGCACCTGTTCAGAACATTTCACCTCACTTTCCGTCCCAATGACAAATGTTTTTTGAAAATTTGGGTTTTTTATTGAAACAAGGATTGGTGATAAAGCATCAGTGGAGAGGAGACACCTTTTTCCCATATTAACTCCTACAGGAGAGAATTTCCCTTCCTAGGGGTAGATTTCCTTCCTGTTGTCTCCCTCCATTTGCAAGTAGGAGTTGTTTGAAAGTCGGATGTTTGAAAGTAGGGGCCTGCCGTATATACTCTACAGAAATTTGGCCCTTAGGTGTTGGTGTTGCCACAACACTGTAAGCCCTCACAGTTACTCTTGGTGGGCGCTAGAACGCCCTGCTGTGAACTATTATATCAAGAATTGTAATTACATGCCATTGTTAAACAGTGGTAGGAAAAATTGGGCCTTTGGTGGTGGTGCCGGTGCCACAACACTGTAGGTCTTCACGGTTACTCTTGGTGGGCGCAGGAATGGGCCCAGCTGTGAAATATTAGATCAAGAATTGTAATTGCATACCCCTGTTGAACAGGGGCAGAAAAATTGGGCCTTAGGCACTGGTGCCACAACACTGCAACCCCTCACAAATACTGTACTTGGAGCGCAGCAATGAGCCCTGCTGCAAAGTATTGCATCAAAAATTGTAATTACACGCCAATGTTAAACAGGGGCTGAAAAATTGGGCCTTAGCCACTTGTGGCGGTGCCCAGAACCAAAAATGTTCTTACAAGCTATCAGCATGATCATTGAGGAGGAAGAGGATAGTCACTCGGCATAACAGGATAGTCACTTAACATCAGCATAGGCAGTCTTGAAGGGATCTGACATTTAAAAAAATATATATTCGGTTACATCAGCATCAGTTGCTTGGTAGATGATGTTGATCCAAGACTGATTCATTTTTATGAAGGTCAGTAGATCGACCGAGTCGGTGGACAGACGCACCCTGTGATCGGTTAAAAAGCCTCCAGCAGCACTGAATGTGCATTCCGAAAGAACGCTGGATGCAGGACAGGCCAGTACCTCAATTGCATACTGTGCAAGCTCTGGCCAGTGATCCACCCTCAAGACCCAGTAACCCAGAGGATTTTCGATGAGAAAGGTGTCCAAGTCTGATCTTGCCCCTAGGTATTCCTGCACCATCTAAACCAGACGCTGGCGATGGTTGCTGGAACTGATCATACCTTGGGGCTGCGTACTAAAAAATTGTCTGAACGCATCGGTCAGACGGCCACCTTCTCCACCGATCCTTCTTTGACTGACCGAAGCCTCAGCAACACGTTGTCCAGGACCAGGAATTTGTAACCTCCCAGTCTCTGGGAACGCGTTGCACAGACCTTTCTGCAAGGCCTCCTGAAGATGTTTCATCCTCTGCTCCCTCTGCAACGGCAAGATAAGGTCCGCAACCTTACCCTTGTAACGTGGATCAAGGAGGGTTGCCAGCCAGTAATGATCCCTCTCCTTGATCGCACGAATACGAGGATCCTTCCGCAGGCTTTGCAGGATCAGGGAGGCCATGCAGCGTAGGTTTGCTGAGGCATTCGGTGCGGAGTCCTCTGGGTCACTGAGGACGACATGATCCGCAGCCACCTCCTCCCAGCCATGTACAAGTCGACGGGTGTCTTGGGACTGTAATTGATCCCTTGAAGTCAGCTGCTGATGCTGAGTGCTAGGCTCCACCTCCATGCTCACACAATAATCCTCCTCCTCCTGTGTGATAGCCGGGCCAGCAGGAACACTGTCTGGATAAAGGGGGCCTTGAGAGGTAAGGAAGTCCTCCTCGTCCTGCCTCTGTTCTGCCTCAAGTGCCCTGTCCATTATTCCATGCAGCGTGTGCTCCAACAGGTGGACAAGAGGGACAGTGTCACTGATGCATGCACTGCTCACCATCCTCGTGGCCTCCTCAAATGGTGCCAGGACAGTGCATGCATCCCTGATCATGGCCCACTGGCGTGGGGAAAAAAATCCAAGCTCCCCTGACCCTGTCCTGGTGCCATATTGCAACAGATACTCATTGATGTCCCTCTGCTGCGTGTGCAGCCGCTGCAGCATGGCCAACATAGAGTTCCACCTGGTGGGCATTTCACAGATTAGGCGGTTTTGTGGGCAGGTTGTAATCCTTTTGCAGCTCAGCCAGCCGAGCACTGGCATTATATGACCGGCGGAAATGCCCACAGAGTTTCCTGGCCTGCTTCAAGACCTCCAGTAAGCCCGGGTACCTGCCCAAGAACCGCTGCACCACCAAGTTAAGGACGTGAGCCAAACAGGGCACATGGGTCAGTTGTCCCTGTCGGAGGGTGGATAGGAGGTTGGTGCCATTGTGGGAAACCACCTTTCCTAGCTTAAGCTGGCGTGGCGTCAACCACCTCTGAGCCTGCCCCTGCAGAGCTGACAGAATCTCTGCCCCTGTATGGCTCCTGTCCCCCAAGCACCCCAGCTCAAGCACCGCATGGCATCTTTTTTCCTGCGTACTTGCGTAGCCCCTTGAACGCCTACAGAGCACTGCTGGTTCTGAGGACAAAGCACAGGTAGAGGCCATGGAGGTAGAAGAAGTGGAGGGGGTGGAGGAGAGAGATGTGTCAGAATCACCAGTAGTAACATTTTGGAGGCGTGGTGGCGGAACAACCTCCAACACTACTGCACCTTGCCCTGCATCCTTCCCAGCTGCCAGCAGAGTCACCCAATGCGCTGTGAAAGATAAGTAACGTCCCTGTCCATGCCTGCTGGACCATGAGTCAGCGGTAATATGCACCTTACCACTGACCGCCCTGTCCAGCGAGGCAAAGACATTGCCTTCCACATGCCGGTAGAGCGCTGGAATCGCCTTCTGTGAGAAAAAGTGGCATTTGGGAACCTGCCACTGAGGAACCGCACATTCCACAAACTCACGGAAGGGGGCAGAGTCTACCAACTGAAAAGACAGCAGTTGAAGTGCTAGCAATTTAGCTAAGCTCGCATTCAACCGCTGGGCATGTGGATGGCTGGGAGCAAACTTCTTTCGGTGGTGCAGCAGCTGGGGCAGGGAAATTTGCCTGGTACAATCGGACAATGGTGTACCGATTGCAGATTGCCCGCAAGTACTTGGCTGTGACACACCTAATTCTACACCTTCATTCCTCTCAGTGCAGATTTCAGAGAGGACTGAAGGTATAGTGGGGTTGGAGATCCCAGCTGATGAGGAGCAAGGAGAGGTCTGCTTTGTTCTTTTGTGTGGGTCTTTTAGGTAAGCTTGCCAACAAACTGCATGGCAGGTCGACATATGTCTGGTCAAGCACGTGGTGCCTAAGCGGCTGATTTTTTGGCCACGCGAGATACGCTTTAGACATATGTTGCAAATGGCAACGGTGCGATCTGCTGCACACGTCTGAAAAAAGGCCCACACCAAACAACTTTTGGAATAACGCGAAGAGACAGCAGCGCCCTGCACAGGCGGGGCTCTGCGGTGTGATTCGGTCGGTGTGCTGCCCTTAAGCTGGCCCCTGGAGGGCATCCTGCCTCGTTGGAGATGTGCCTCCTCCTCCTCTCTCCTATTAGGCACCCACGTGGAGTCAGTGACCTCATAATCCCCTCCCTCCTCATCACTGGAGCCAATCTGGCAGTATGCTGCAGCCAGGGGAACATGACTGCCAGATAGCTGTCCTTGTTGGGCACCCCCTCTCTCTGGGCTCACGTTACTGCCTTCCTCCAGCTGGGTTCCATCATCGGAGCCTTCAAAACTCTGGGCATCCTCCTGAAGCATGTAGTCAACACTGTGGTCAAACTGTTCGGTGGACTCCTCAGGAGGACATGGTGGGGCTATGGAAGGAGTGACTGATGCCATTGAGCTGAGGGAAGAGGCCGCTTTCGCAGCTGCTTTGCCAGACAAAGTACCCTGAGCCTGGGTGAGAGAGGATGAGGAGGACTGCTTGGTCATCCACTCTACCAAGTCTTGGGCATGTTGCGGCTCAACATGGCCAGCTGCCGAAAAGAAGGACAAGCGTGTCCCATGGCCATGTGCTGATGAGGATGTACCGTGTCCACGACCAAGCAGCACTGTTGCCTCTAGTCACAGTGCCTGCTTGCCCTCTTTTATTGCCTCGTAACTGTCTGCCTCTCCTTGTTTGCCTTCCAGACATACTAATGGCCTGCAGTGAGATGTAGCTGCACAAAGGTGGGATGTGTATATATATATATATATATATATATATATATATATATATATTTGTCTGTACTGATAATGCAGCTATCAGAATCAACTGCCTGCTGTGGTATTAGTATGGGAAAAGCAGCAGCAGCAGCAGTTAGTTTTAGGTGTGCAGAGAGGGACACAGTACGCTAACTGAAAATACTTGCAGCTCTCTGCTTGTGGTTTTATTATGAGAACACCACTATAATAGTCACTAACTGTATTCAGGTAAGCTTTAGGTGAACGCTATGCAAAGCACACAGTACACTAAGTGAAACACTGACTGTCTGCAGCTAGCACAATCACCTGCCTGCCTGTCACAGTATAGAGAAAACCAGGAACGGATCTAGCTAAACTGAATACAGTGTATAAATATATATACAAGACCTAGGATGCATATATATCCTCTACACACTGTATCTGCAGCTAACTGACTCGCCTGCCTGCTCTATCTAACTCAATATAAATGACACTGTCTGTCTCTGTAAACTCTCTCTTTTCACAACACCAACACATTACACAAGGCCGCCGAGATGGCAGCCTTATATAATGTGGGGCGTGTACTAAACCCCCTGAGCCATAATTGGCCAAAGCCACCCTGGCTTTGGCCAATTACGGCTCTCCGGTTTTTCTGCGCTGTGATTGGCCAAAGCATGCGGGTCATAGTGCATGCTTGGCCAATCATCAGCCAGCAATGCACTGCGATGCCGCAGTAAATTATGGGCCGTGACGCGCCACTCGAATTTGGCGCGAACGGCCCATAATGTTCGATCTTCATCGAACAGCCGATGTTCGAGAACATGGGTACGACTCAAACACGAAGCTCATCCCTAGTCAGCAATTACCTGGAGGGCATCTCTGGTATAATTTACAAATCTCTGTTGGTTATAGTATATGCAGTTAATCCAATCTACATTCTTGTTGACAGTTATTATGGGGATCAAAGACTCAAAACCAGCTTTTACCTAGTCCCTGGCTTTGAATTGATCAGGGACCCCCCTTGGGACCCCTATGGCATCTATGTACACATGAGGGTCAAAGCTTCCGGAGGGAGCTGCTCGCTTCCATCTGCGACTGGGTGTTGGGTCAGTGTATGTATCAGGAGTATCCTCTGCTAGGATATTAGGAGGCATAATGACCTTTGCAAGGGCACATTCACTGGTCCAGGTTCCCTCTAATCTGGTCCTGATTTTTAGGTCTCTGCAAATCCAATATATGTCACCTAATGTGTGGATGGAGGGTTTAAGAGGGTTGACCACTAGTTTCCCGGGCTTGGGCGCCCACTCAGAGGAGTTATATATGTCTCTCAGTTGGAATTTTCCCTTTCCCCTCCTCTGCCCCCTGTTGTCCATGTTCCTAATACATATGTGCCAGCATCAGCGGGGCCGGGGTTTTCTATGGTCAGGGTGAATTTCATGCTATGTCCTGTTTTCCCACTGTTCAGGCCTGTTTTTAGTAAGGTCATTCTGCTGATCAGGGATTTGCCATTCTTATCTCTCCTGTCCAAAACACTCTGTGGTCGGTACCCCAATCCGTTCCCATGTTCCACCCCACTGAACCCCAATAGTCACAATTTTGTCCCCAGTACTCATCTGTGACACACATGTATGTGGAGCGGGATCTGGGTGTGTCACGGTATAAGTTACATTGCCAGGGAACTGGAGGACAGGAGATTATGCTATAGTAATCAAAGGTGAAAGTGGCCATATGTGTGTTAGATGAGTTGTACCAGAATGTGGTGAATAACTTGTCATTTTGTGTGATGGCTACCTGCTGAGCCCCCACCAACCCCAACAGGAAAAGGATATACAGTATAGATATCATGGTGCAGGCAGGGTCTTGTCCTCAGTGTTTGGGACTTTCTTGCAATGGGAGGCGTGGATCCAGGTGCTTTTACCTTCTAGCTTGATTGATGTAGCTGTGGTCAGCAAAACTTGGATTAGACCATCATATCTTGGCTCAGGGGATCCTCACAAACTTCTTTACTAGCACTTAATCTCCAGGCAGTAGTTGGTGTGTTCCTGTATCTAATTCAGGATCTGCAATGGAAGAAAACACTCGAGAACGGATATTAGTTAATGCTCTAGACAAACGTGTGACATAGCTAGTTAACACATCAGATTGTAACTCCAACTGCTGTGGGAAATAACAGCCAAGTCTGGGGGCTGAACCAAATAGAATTTCATAAGGGGACAGAGCATGTTTCCCTCGGGGGGGTGTCTGACACTGAACAGGGCAATGGGCAAACTGTCTGGCCAACTCATGTTGGTCTCTTGGGCCATTTTTAACATCCTGTTCTTTGGAGTTCCATTCATCCTTTCTACCTTCCCGCTGCTTTGAGGGTGGTATGGGGTGTGTAGAGCTAACTGTACTCCCAGTGCTGCCCAAATCTCTTTTGTAAGGGTTGCTGTGAAGGCTGGGCCCTGATCGCTCTCTATCACCTCTGGAACACCAAATCTACATACTAGCTCACTCAGTAGTTTCTTAGCCGTGGTCTTGGCTGTCATGTTTGTAACAGCGTAGGCTTCTGGCCAGCCGGAGAACATGTCCACCCCCACTAGGGCATATTCATATTGGCCACTTTTTGGCATCTGTATGTGATTAATCTGTATCCTCTGGAACGGATAGAGGGGTTTTGCCAAATGCTTCTGCGGTGTCTTTTCTGTCCTCCCGGGTTGCATTTTGCACATACTGCACATGAGGCACAGTAATTTCTGATTAGGGTGATTATCCCTGGGGCCCAGTAATACTTGCTGATCAGTGAATTCATTAAGTTCTTAGAGAGATGTGCAGGTCCATGTGCCCATTGGACGACTGCTGGATACATATATTTTGGTAAACAGGTTTTCCCTCTCATCAGATATTGATCTCCATCGTACTCTGCTCCTTTATCGATCCATTCCAAATGTTCTTCTGTGTGAGCTGCATTTTACATAGAGGCTAGGTATAGCCGGTCAGATGGCACATGCACTGTCAAAGGCACCTGCGCTGAAGATTCACTCTCCTCTTTGGCCACTTCAGCCGTTTTTCGTTGGTCTTTCGCTGCTTGTTTGGCAGCTATATCTGCCAGGTGGTTCCCTCTGGCTTCTTGAGAATTCAGTTTGCCATGTGCTTTAACCTTCAAGACAGCCACTTGGTCAGGCTGGAGTAGTGCATCCATTAACTCCTTGGTGGCTGGGCCGTGTTTCACCGGTGTTCCGGTCGCTGTCAGAAATCCTCTAGCCCTTCAGATGATACCAAAGTCATGAGCCACTTCCAGGGCGTACCCTGAGTCTGTGTAAATGTTGGCTCTTTTACCTTCTGCTATCTTACACGCTGTAGTGAGGGCTTTAAACTCCTCTTCCTGAGCAGATACAGTTGGTGGTAATGCTCCTGCTTGTAGAATTTCAAATTCAGAGGTCACAGCATAACCTGTGTGGTACTTGCCTCCTTCATCTGCATATCTGGAGCTGTCCACAAAAAGTGTGTAGTCAGGGTTTTCAAGACAAATTTCACTCACTGTAGGTAAGTGTGTGGTTCCCATGCGCATCATTTCAAGGCAGTCATGTGGAGCAGTACAGGGGTCGTTTTCTTCACCTTCTCCATCTCCACCTTCTCATTCTTGTCCCCCCTCGAAAAACGGCAGAAGTGTGGCGGGGTTGAGAGTGAGACACCTTTGGAGGGTCACATTGTCAGGAAGGAGATTTGCAACCGAAGATGTCTGGCGGTGGACAGGTGGAGGGGTTGCACCTGATTCAAGATGGCAGCAATGTCATGCGGTGCCAGAAGAAGCAGGGGGTGTGCTAAAACGAGGTCTGAAGTTTTGTCCAGCAGTGCTTGGGCAGCAAAGACTGCTCTTAAGCAGGAAGGGCCACCCCTAGCCACGGGGTCTAAGCGGCATGAATAGTACCCAATGGGTCTAGTCCGGCCTTCATGTGATTGAGCTAGGACCCGTGTGGCGTGGCCTTTTCTTTCCGACACAAACAGTTTAAAGGGCATTCCATAATCTGGAAGGCCCAAAGCAGAAGCTGTGGATATTGCTTGCTTCAGCAGAAAAAAATTGTCCAGGGCCTCGCTTGACAGGGTAAATAGCACAGACTTGAGAGCATCATAGAGTGGTTGCATGAGGATCGATGCATCAGGGATCCACGCCCTGCAGTAAGATATGAGTCCAAGAAAAGCATGCAGTTGTTTAGTTGCATGTGGTTGGGGAATATCCTGGATTGCAGTAATCCGGTCTGATGTGATATGTCTTGTGCCCTTGGAAATGCAGTGGCCCAAAAAGGTGACTGTCTTGGAACACCACTGTACTTTGGCTTTGGAGGCTTTACAGACTTGTTCCGCAAGGTAGCATAGTAGACTTTCTGAATTTTCTTCTGCAGCGGGTTATTTCTCTGATTCTCCTCTTGGGGTCCGTTTCTTCACTGGGAACAAGGGTGTATTGCATTCGGAAGTACAGGGTATCAGAGCTCCATTAGACACAAGGGTCTCGACCTGTTTTGAGATAGCTGCGGATTGAGCTGGCTTCAAGGGGTATTGTGGTTTCTGGGGCAATGATGCGCCCTCTTTGAGCTTAACTAAAACAGGTGCTACTTTCAAATGACTGATGTCTTCCAGTCCTGAGGACCATAGGCACGCAGGGATTCTGTCAAGTACTTCTTGTGGTATTGAACTTGGAATTATCGCTTCATGAAGTATCATCATGAGAGGCAGAGAACACAAGGCAGATGAGTCTTCTAACGATAGGGGAGTATGTAGCTTCACTCCTCCTTCAAGCGTAAAAATGAGGCCTGTAGTCTGGACAGCACATCAGCTCCCAGCAAATTCCTGGGACATGTAGAGGACACCACAAATCTGGCAAGCAAATCAGGAAATGTCCCCACTTGGAGTGGCGCAGTAAGTGGACTGGAGCGGGGCACCCCATCCACACTTACGCAGGAAACATCAATATTGGAAAGGAAAGAATTAGCAGGCAGGTCCTCAGCCCTCAAGATGCTCCTGGCTGCACCCGAGTCAACAAGGAAAGTGGTAGGTCCTCCCTGTATAAGTAACGTGACTTTTGCAGGGGGTCCCCCAGTTCCATTCGAGGACACTGCCATAAGGGGTGACTCGGGTTTGTCCATTTCCTAGCGAGAGTTGGGGCGTGGTGGTTGCTGATGTCCACGTTGCCCTTCACTGGGGTCCCTGTCTTGTCTGGGATGTCTTGGGGCTCTACATTCTCTTTTGAAGTGACCCCGTTTCCCACAGTTGTAGCAGGTGCTCCTTTCCCTGATATTGGGCAGTGGTGGTGGACGAGTGTAGGTGGGATCTTCATCATGGGCTACCATGAGGGGCGTTGTTTTTTTCCCTTTTTGGTTTTCTATACTTCTGGCCACCAACAGTAGATCGGACATCTTCATAGAGCGGTATTCGGGGCAGGTCACCATCAGGCCTTTTCTGATATCTTCTCTGAGACAAAAGCAGTTGATAACATGTGTGTGTGCGCCTTTTCATAGTGAGAGAAGCCCAGATCCTCAAAGGTCTGTGTGAGTCTGGCATGATACTTCTCCACAGACTCCCCTTTATCTTGGGTAATATCTTATATTGTGGTAGTCTGATCCGCCAATTTCTCCTTTGCCCATTCGTGGAGTTGGACGCAGAACTCCACACCCGAGGAATAGGAAGTGGCACTTGTCAAGCAGGCATCATTGAAGGCCGCCTGCATGACCGGCCAAAAGACATGTCCTGCTTTAATTTGGGCTATGCATTTTGCTTCCCACATTGCCTTTTAATGTACGAACTGTGATCACCTTTTAACTTTGTATGTTGTTTTTTTTTATTAAAAACCCATTGTTTTGACCTACACCAGTGGAGCACCATATTTTTTCTTCTCTTTGCAGGATTCGGCGAGGAAAAGTTTTTTCAGTTTCTCCATTCGGTCTCTCTGCAATACCCTTGTCGAGGGTATTTTTATATTCAAGCTCGATTGTATCCCATTGTCTGGTTGAGTACCAGGATCCAGAAAGCCAATCTTTTGGGGAGACCTCCAGCCTTGAGGATATCGAAGATTTGAGACGTTTTCGATCCATCTGGTTCCATCCAGGATTGAGGTCATCTGATTGCCCAGCTGGTGCATTTTATCATCCATCAGCGATTCAGTGACGTTCCTGTGGACAGCCGCTGGGGATACTCTTAAGCTCGATTGATCCGCTGTTGTATGACATTCGGGTCCAACATTTCCGGTAAGCACACATTTATGTCATCATTCACGTGAAGATCCGTGCAAGAATTACTCCATGCCATTTATTCACCTTTTTGGACATTTATCACATTGTTTAGTGTTGTGGACACTTTACATATTGGGTTGGGTATTCAACCTGCCCCTTCTTTCTTTTTTTTTTGTGTTTCTTTTTATGGTCACATTTGAGTTACAGTCGAGTTTTTACTGGTCGATATGTAGCGCTGCACTATTACTTTCCATTTTTTTTTAAGTGGTCACATTCCAGTACAGCTGCTTCACCTCCCTCTTTAGGGTTGTTAATATTTATGTGTTTTTGGGTAGCGCATTTATTCCCTTTTTACTATTTAATTTGGCATAAGCTGATCAAATCTTTCCAAGCAGCTGAGTACGTTTCTTGTATTTGCACCATCCTGCGGTAGAAGGGCATTGGTTGTTTCTCTGGGTCAGGCAGACTTGTCAGTAAGGCCGCTGCTTGTGATGGGGTAAAAGCAACATACATCACCGGTGCCCCTTCTGGCAACTGAGACTGGTGTTGGGGCGGGAGCTGACAAGGGGCACTGTTCTTTACGGTTGCCAGCAGAGAACTGGGTATAGGCCTTGGTGGGGCCTTCTGGGTGTAACAAGATGGCCACCAGCAGGAAGTGCACTGGGCTGGAAGTGAGGATGTGGGTGCACTAAGATGGCTGCCTGGAGGAAGTGCACCAAGATGGCTACCTGGAGGAAGTGCACTGGGCTGGGCAGGAAGTGAGGGCATGGGTGCACTAAGATGGCTGCCACAGGAAGTTGTCACAGTGGGTTGTACTTGAACTGGGGTACTGGGAAGAAACAGGGCATTAGGTTGAGGGCAGGGTTGTCCCTCCCCTCCTTTGTTCCAAATTCCGTAGGGCGGGGGGGGGGGAGTGGGGTTCGGCACATCAAATTAGTGGTAAACATATACAAAACAATCTCCATCTGTCTTCACTTCTTCATACAATGTTCTAGCAGCACGAAACCAAGATTCTGACACTTGTAATAGGCTTTTATCGCATAGAATTACTTTCTGTTATGTTTTATCAACATAAGCCATTCCTCTGCCTGCAATCTGTCAGTCTTCCAATTTTCAAGTTTTCGCTACGACAACTTTTTAATCGCTTCAGTAACTTCTGTCCTCTTCACAATGATCTTGTTTCACATCCAACAAACCTCATTAATGATACTAATATAACATTCTGTCCACTTCTAGTGTGTTTCACTTTCAAGTTCTTTAACCATTTCCTTGCTGACTCCTTAAGTCTCATCATATTGACATTTTTGCAGTCTATTCTGAAATACCCGTTCTCTGTTACTCTCGGATTTTTCTGGTCAAGAGTTAAAGTGGAGCTCCACCCTCATCGGAACCCTCCCCCCCCCTCCGGTGTCATATTTGGCACCTTTCAGGGGGGAGGGGGTTGCAGATACCTGTCTAAGACAAGTATTTGCACCCACTTCCGGGAGTCTTCTCTGCGGGTATTCTGCGGGTAGTACGTCACTTCCCGCAGAATACCTGTCGTGTTCTGGGAGTCACTCGGCTCCCCGAACACAACAGGGACCAGTGAAAGCGGCGCAGCGCGACTAGCGCATGCGCCGTAAGGAACCGGGCAGTGAAGCCGCAAGGCTTCACTTCCTGGTTCCCTCACAGAGGATGGCGGTGGGGGCAGCAGAGTGACGAGCAATTGCGAGATATTCTGACCCATCCTCCCCCTCCCTATTCTGTTCCTCTGCCGCAGTCTCGGCTTATGGTTTTAGGAGTACGGGTACAGTACGATAAAAATATAGTACAGCACAAATACACTCAGAACAGGACATTACACCTGCCGCCCTTTGAGCCGCGAACCCCTAGCAGCTGAGCTACACCCTCATGGGTTAACCACACCGTTTAACCCTGAGTCATCCATCCGAAGACGTTTATTGCAAAGTTTCTCTGTCCCGTAGGGGAAAACCGCTCGCCTCAGGACACGTTCCGTCTTCCCAGAGGCCAACAGCTCTTCCTGGGTCAGGACACTCAATTGCAACAACTTTCAGTCTGCTGAGTCGCAAACTCTCAGGACAGCAGACACTAAACAAATACAAACACTGAACAAATACACAGTCAGTAGAAGTCCAATGGCAGGTTCGTTAAAACAGCCCCAGGCGAGAAATAAAAAAATTACCTGCCTCTTATTCAACCTCTGGAAGCTGACAAAGGCTAACGGATAGATTGAGGCAGAAACAATTTGTACACAATTTGTAAGTATAAAAAAAAACACCTACCGTACTCTTTCAGCGATTGCGCAGGTCCCTGTTGGTCTGCCCAGATCAGCCACTCAGCCCCTGGGTTTCAGTCTTCCTTCGGTTAAAAAACCTGGGGGCCACACGTCTGGGCGCTAGTTGTAATGGTTATGAACCTCAAAGGGGTTAAGATGGAATTCTACTGCTGTTCCAAATTGTAAAGTGTAAATAAAATGCGTGCACGCTGAAAGTGAGGCACTGACACGTGTTCAGTTCAACTACTTTCTTTTCTAATGTTTATTACAGGTAGTACCAAGCTCTTTTCACACACAGCATGATACGTCACTATTATGTTAATGTCAATCTAAAAAACACATCCGATTGGCTGAAATACAAGAAGAGTACAAAAACTTGATGGTCAAAGTTTGATTGTCCTCTGGTCTGTCTTCACTGTCTTCTACAATCATCTCGATGGGAGGGGGTGTTATTAGATGCCATATTGAGTAAGGACTTTTAAAACAGTTGTATACATACAAAAACAATATAGACTTTATAGTATAGAAAAGATACATAGAAAATAGGCATTTTCTGGTTATCATACTCATCACATTCCTTCACAATATAGGTAAAGTTGATCCATGGAAAATCCAATTGCCTATCGGGGGATCAGGAAGGAAATTTTTCCCCTGCTGTAGCAAATTGGAGAATGCTTTGCTGGGGTTTTTTGTCTTCCTCTGGATCAACTGTGGGTGAAGGATTGTGTATATGGGATTGTAGTATTATTATTTATTTTGGTTGAACTAGATGGACTTGCGTCTTATTTCAACCTAACTATGTAACATTTGGGCAGCAAGCTGTGGGAGTAGAGGCTCTAATCCAGGGGTCTCAAACTGGTGGCCCTCCAGCTGTTGCGAAACTACAAGTCCCATGAGGCATTGCAAGGCTGACAGGTACAACTATGACTTCCACAGGCAGAGGCATGATGGGACTTATAGTTTTGCAACAGCTGGAAGGCTGCCAGTTTGAGACCCCTGCTCCAATCCAACCACCTGTCATCCAGAATGGCATATTACCGATGTGGAAGCTGACTTCTTTCTATTCACTTACCAATTAAGGTGTGTGGAGGCTTACACTCATTTATCCATCCATTCAGCTATTAAATTGTGTAATTGAAGATAGCAGATCCTAACCATTCATCCATCCTTTGGTGGAATGTGCCCCCCATAAGCGCTGTTAGACCTCTTTGGAATAGGGGGGTCTCACCCTCTGGCAGGCAGAATCTGTGTTACACATTTGGATGCACTTGTGGTAATGAGGATTTTTTTACCTGTGAATTGCATTTTCGTTGAAATATGCCTCTTGAAAGACTTTCACTGGCAAAATGTATTTTGCCTGGACTATTTATCTTTCTTTTTTCTACATTTGGATAGTAATGGGACTTTTTATTTGGATTTATTTTGATTGATTGGCAGCACTGAACTGATTATTTATATGACAGCACAACACATGTATGGGTTTATATTCTTTCTAGTGTGGATAATCAGTGAGGCCCCTTTCACACTGGCGCGTTTTTCAGGCGGTTTAGCGCTAATATTAGCGCTGTTATACCGCCTGAAAAATCTTGCCCTGTATTCTTCAATGTGAAAGTCCGAAGGCTTTCACACTGAAGCGGTGCGCTAGCAGGACCACTCCAAAAGTCCTGCTAGCCGCATCTTACAGTGGTGAAGGAGCGGTGTGTTCACCGCTCCTTACGCGGCTGCCCATTGAAATCAATAGGACACTGCGGGCGGTATTAACCCTTTTTCGGCTGCTAGCGGGGGTTAAATTCACCCTGTTAGCGGTCGCATACCACGGTGATAACGACGGTATAGCGGCGCTGAAAATCGCGCCGCTATACCGCCACCGCACCTGCCCGCCCCAGTGTGAAAGGGGCCTTAGTGCGGTTGTCAGCCTTGGAATTTGTTTTGATGACACTTTAGTGCAAGATTTGGATTTTTTCAAAATGTTTTATGAAACCATGTACAGTTTTAATGCACCCCCTAAGCATGCAGTTTGAAGGATTTTTGTCTTTTTAATATCGACCATTAGGCTGACTGAAAACACCATTTTCCTATAGACAAATTTATTTTATTTTTTTCCAGCATTGGTACATATCCTTCAGGCTCTGTGTTTGACAATCTCTTGCCTATTAGCCCAGAAAATGGCCATTACTGATATCGAAGGTACGGCTTCAGAATTCAAACCTATTAGCATTTGCTGAATCAAACAGGTACACTTTTTAATTATGGCAAAACAAAAGAATGAAAAATACAGTGAAATTGATGCACACATTCACAACATACACATAATAATGTTATATATGATTTTTTTTTACAATGTTCTAAAATGGTTACCAATGTACACAGGACTAATTTATTTAATATCGTTCATGTCCCTTCATAGTAAACTTACACATTTGGCATCACTGTAAATCAATCTGGTTTAGTCTAGCCCACTGAATTATGACATCTCCAGCATATGTTAGGCAAGGTTGGATTGATACGGTGAAGGACATCTGAACATCTATACCAATAGAAAAAAAATTGAAGATCTTTTCTTGGGCTGTACAACCAACAGAAATTTTATGAGTGAAATGCTTTCTCCCGATCCTCACTGCTGAATTTTGTGCCTAATTCTCGTTCTCAAGTAATTGTATAAGGTGGGAGATTGGGGTGAGTAAGAGTAGACAATATTGAGTAAATTTGGGAAATCGAGTGAGGTGGGGGTGAGTCACATAATAATAGTTCCTCTAAGGGAGTAGGATGAGAAACCAACCTGCGTCTGTCCAGCAAAGATTGGATGAAATAGGTGAGTTGTTGGTTCAAGAACCAAGTCTGTATTCCAGGTAAATTAGAGATAATTTTGAGGAGGGCCAGAGAGAGAATGGGCAGAAGAAAATATTTATCCTTCCAAAACAGGACAGCATCTTCCTTTCATCATTTTTGATATCTATACAGTCTTATTAAAGAGGAATTCACTATTCAGAGAAAAAAAGTGGTGAGACAAATCAGATATCAGAATATGAACCCCCAGATATTACAAAACTGGAGAGCAAATCCGAAATGGAAAATTCATTTTTAAAAGCTGAATGGATGATGTGGAAAGAGAATGTGGGCATAGGTCGGTGGATACACAAGGAAGTACTTAACTCGGTAGGAGTGCATGGACACACAGAGGAGAACACACACTGGGAGTGCACAGGAGGCTGGCTGGAACTCACAGGGAAACACATTGGTGTGGAGAAGCAGATAACTGACTGAAGTGGAGAGGAAGACAAGGTTGTGAAGAAGAAAATTTGAAGAATGGATGCTGGCGGTAGTACACAGGGTCACTGGACAATCACAGGAGCAGGCCCAGGGGTTCAGGCTGGAATGACTGAAGACATTGGGAACTGCTGAGACACAGACGATCTGGACGGACACTAGAAGTCATGGAGCCCATACTGAGAGGTACTGAATAACACTAGACAGATCACCTGAGAAAAGAGAGGGTCTGGAAGCTAGCATGTGGACGGGTTTATCAAAAAGTGAGCAACCACTTGTTCGCCCTTTAAGACAGTGCCCCCTGTGTGATTGGCTGCAGCGCTGGAGGAAGCAGGCCGACACAGAGGGAATGACCTGCAGTTGGAGCATTGAACAGGTAAGTGTGACACACAATGCTTTCTACAGTAACTCCACCTCCGGAAATCAATACTATCATCTCTTGCAGATCTCCTCCACCATCCACACTACATTCTCCGACAGCTCTCCTCCACCATCCACACTACATTCTCCAACAGCTCTCCTCCACCATCCACACTACATTCTCCAACAGCTCTCCTCCACCATCCACACTACATTCTCCGACAGCTCTCCTCCACCATTCACACTACAATCTCCGACAGCTGTCCTCCACCATCCACACTACATTCTCCAACAGCTCTCCTCCCACTATCCACACTACATTCTCCGACAGCTCTCCTCCACCATTCACACTACAATCTCCGACAGCTCTCCTCCACCATCCACACTACATTCTCCAACAGCTCTCCTCCCACTATCCACACTACATTCTCCGACAGCTCTACTCCACCATCCACACTACATTCTCCGACAGCTCTCCTCCGCCATCCACACTACATTCTCCGACAGCTCTCCCCCCACCATCCACACTACATTCTCCGACAGCTCTCCTCCACCATCCACACTACATTCTCCGACAGCTCTCCTCCACTATCCACACTACATTCTCAGACAGCTCTCCTCCACCATCCACACTACATTCTCCGACAGCTCTCCCCCCACCATCCACACTACATTCTCAGACAGCTCTCCTCCGCCATCCACACTACATTCTCCGACAGCTCTCCCCCCACCATCCACACTACATTCTCAGACAGCTCTCCTCCACCATCCACACTACATTCTCCAACAGCTCTCCTCCCACTATCCACACTACATTCTCCGACAGCTCTCCTCATCCATCCACACTACATTCTCCGACAGCTCTCCTCCACCATCTACACTACATTCTCCGACAGCTCTCCTCCACCATCTACACTACATTCTCCGACAGCTCTCCTCCCACCATCCACACTACATTCTCCGACAGCTCTCCTCCACCATCCACACTACATTCTCCGACAGCTCTCCTCCACCATCTACACTACATTCTCCGACAGCTCTCCTCCCACCATCCACACTACATTCTCCGACAGCTCTCCTCCATCATCCACACTACATTCTCCGACAGCTCTCCTCCACCATCTGCACTACATTCTCCGAAAGCTCTCCTCCTCCATACACACTACATTCTCCGACAGCTCTCCTCCACCATCCACACTACATTCTCCGACAGCTCTCCTCCCACCATCCACACTACATTCTCCGATAGCTCTCCACCATCTACACTACATTCTCCGACAGCTATCATCCCCACCATCCACACTACATTCTCCGACAGCTCTCCTCCACCATCCACACTACATTCTCCGACAGCTCTCCTCCCACTATCCACACTACATTCTCCGACAGCTCTCCTCCACCATCCACACTACATTCTCCGACAACTCTCCTCCACCATCCACACTACATTCTTCAACAGCTCTCCTCCTACCATCCACACTACATTCTCCGACAGCTCTCCTCCACCATCCACACTACATTCTCCGACAGCTCTCCTCCCACCATCTACACTACATTCTCCGACAGCTCTCCTCCCACCATCCACACTACATTCTCCGACAGCTCTCCTCCACCATCTACACTACATTCTCCGACAGCTCTCCTCCACCATCTACACTACATTCTCCGACAGCTCTCCTTCCTCCATCCACAATACATTCTCCGACAGCTCTCCTCCACCATCCACACTACATTCTCCGACAGCTCTCCCCCCACCATCCACACTACATTCTCCGACAGCTCTCCTCCACCATCTACACTACATTCTCCGACAGCTCTCCTTCCTCCATCCACAATACATTCTCCGACAGCTCTCCTCCACCATCCACACTACATTCTCCGACAGCTCTCCCCCCACCATCCACACTACATTCTCAGACAGCTCTCCTCCACCATCCACACTACATTCTCCGACAGCTCTCCTCCCTCCATCCACACTACATTCTCCGACAGCTCTCCTCCCCCATCCACACTACATTCTCCGACATTTCTCCTCCACCATCCACACTACATTCTCCGACAGCTCTCCTCCACCATCCACACTACATTCTCCGACAGCTCTCCCCCACCATCCACACTACATTCTCCTACAGCTCTCCTCCCACCATCCACACTACATTCTCCAACAGCTCTCCTCCACCATCCACACTACATTCTCCGACAGCTCTCACCCCCACCATCCACACTACATTCTCCGACAGCTCTCCTCCACCATCCTCACTACATTCTCCGACAGCTCTCCTCCACCATCCACACTACATTCTCCGACAGCTCTCCTCCACCATCCACACTACATTCTCCGACATCTCTCCTCCACCATCCACACTACATTCTCCGACAGCTCTCCTCCACCATCCACACTACATTCTCCGACATCTCTCCTCCACCATCTACACTACATTCTCCGACAGCTCTCCTTCCTCCATCCACAATACATTCTCCGACAGCTCTCCTTCACCATCCACACTACATTCTCCGACAGCTCTCCCCCCACCATCCACACTACATTCTCAGACAGCTCTCCTCCACCATCCACAATACATTCTCCGACAGCTCTCCTCCACCATCCACACTACATTCTCCGACAGCTCTCCCCCCACCATCCACACTACATTCTCAGACAGCTCTCCTCCACCATCCACACTACATTCTCCGACAGCTCTCCTCCCTCCATCCACACTACATTCTCCGACAGCTCTCCTCCCTCCATCCACACTACATTCTCCGACAGCTCTCCTCCACCATCCACACTACATTCTCAGACGGCTCTCCTTCCACTATCTCGATCCAGTGATCTGCACAAGTGACTCGTCTCTCCAACGACTCTTACTCCTCATTGGCTGAGGCAACAGCAGAAGCCATTGGCTCCCGCTGCTTTTAATCACAGCCAGTGAGCCTATGAGGGAAGAGAGGGGGCAGGCCAAGGCTTCATGTCGGAATGGACTTGCAGAGCCGCAGCTTGAGAACGAGCAGGCTTGGGTGACCCCCATAGCAAGCTGTTTACTCTGAGGGCACTCAGCAGGTGGGAGGGGCCAGGAGCGCCAGCTTGGAACCTGAGAAGGGGAGGATCGGGGTGCTCTGTACAAAACCATTACACAGATAAGTATAACATGTTTAGTGTAATATCCCTGAGGAAAGCTCACCCATATGAATTCTCTAGTGCTGCACAAGGTTGCCTTTCTGAGTGAAAGATTTCCCGCACACTGAACATGATTATGGACGTTCACCTGTGTGAATTTTCTGATGTTTAACAAGATCTCCTTTATGAGTGAAAGATTTTCCACACTCTGAACATGAATAAGGACAATCATTCAGGTGAATTCTTTGATGTTTAACAAGGTTTGCTTTGTTAGTGAAAAATTTCCTGCACTCTGAACATGAATAAGGGCGCTCACCTGTGTGAATTCTCTGGTGTGTAACAAAATGATTTGTTTTATGGAAAGATTCCCTGCACTCTGAACATGAGTAACGACGCTCATTCCTGTGAATTCTTACATGTGTAACAAGGTCTCCCTTGTTCTTGAAAGATTTCCTGCACTCTGAACATGAATAAGGACGCTCACTTGTGTGAACTCTCTGGTGCTCAGTTAGTGTTCCTCTCCTTATGAAAGATTTCCCACACTCAACATGAATAGGGACATTCACCAGTGTGAATTCTCTGGTGTGTAACTAGGTTTTGTTTATGCTTAAAACATTTGCCGCACTCTGAACAAAGGAAAGTACGTTCACTTGTGTGAACTCGCTGATGTTGAATAAGTTTTCCTTTCTGAGTGAAACATTTCCCACACTCTGAACATGAATAAGGACGCTCACCTGTGTGAATTTTCTGATGTATAACAAGAGTTCCTTTCCGAGTGAAAGATTTCCCGCACTCTGAACATGAATATGGATGTTTTCCTGTGTGAATTCTCTGGTGTTCAACAAGTGATCCTTTCCGAGTAAAAGATTTCCCGCACTCTGAACATGAATAAAGACAATCACTTGTGTGAATACTCTGATGTGTAACAAGGGCTGCTTTGACAGTGAAAGATTTCCCGCACTCTGAACATGAATAAGGACGCTCACCTGTGTGAATTCTAAGATGTGTAACAAGAGGTCCTTTATGATTGAAAGATTTCCCGCACTCTGAACACAAATAAGGATGCTCACCTGTGTGAATTCTCTGGTGCTGAATAAGTGTTCCTTTCTGAGTGAAAGATTTCCCGCACACTGAACATGAATAAGGATGCTCACCTGTGTGAATTCTCTGGTGCTGAATAAGTGCTCCTTTCTGAGTGAAAGATTTCCCGCACTCTGAACATGAATAAGGACGCTCACCTGTGTGAACTCTCTGGTGTTCAGCAAGTCTTCCTCTCTTTGTGAAAGATTTCCCGCACTCTGAACAAGGGAAAGGATGCTCACTCGTGTGAAGGCTCTGGTGCTGAATAAGGTTTCCTTTCTGAGTGAAAGATTTCCCACACTCTGAACATGAATAAGGACGTTCACCTGTGTGAATTCTCTGGTGTTCAGCAAGTCTTCCTCTCTTTGTGAAAGATTTCCCGCACTCTGAACATGAATAATGACGTTCACCTGTGTGAATTCTCTTGTGTTTAGCAAGTTTTCCTTTCTCAGTGAAAGATTTCCCGCACTCTGGACATGGGAATAGATGGTCACCTCGGTGATCTCCTTCATGGGGTGAGGAAGATTCCTCGGGATTAGAAGGATCTGGTGATCTATCTGCAGTGTGAGATCTTACATGGATATTTACAATCATAGGATGTGATTGATGAGAAGATTCCCCCTGATCAGAGGGATCCATTGATGTCTCCGGACAGGAAGGTCTGTGATGTAGATTTTGTGGATTTGGATTTCCTCCTGGAGGATCCTGTGTGATGACATTATCTTCTGACTTACAATCAGCAGATAATAGAAGATGTCTCTCCGAGGAATTCCTGACATCACATCCATCTGTTGGAAAGAAGGAAAAAAAAGATAAAAAATCTCAGTAGATGACAAATAACTGGAGTTTTAGCTCCTCCCCCCGTCAGTGGAATAAGTGGAAATGCCGATCTCACAGCTGGGCTCCTGTTCTCCCTCCAAAACCAATCAGAAAAGTCTTCACACCGAGTCCATATATGATCTGCTAATTCTAGAATAAGAAATACTTATGACTGAGGCTTCATTATCCAAAACGCGTTAGTGGATTGTTACTACATCGGATTGGCTGGATTTTATATGATGAAGAGTTTGCAGATCATATATGGACTCCAAGCTGAGTCAGCAAGAAAAAAAAGTCACGTTGGTCTAACAGTCACCACTTTCACAGAGCTCTGGCATGGAACTGGGTACAACTGTAACATCAAAATATGGGGAAAAAAACTTCCTCCAAGATTTACAATGCTGGTGTCCTAGGGTGGCACCATCCCTCCTCCATCAGTGTGGAGACAACCTAAGCTGTTAGGGCTAGTTTACACTTGCATCAAAACAAGGCTTCGGATACGATTTTTTAGGGCTCATTTACACTTGCTTCATCTTCATTACACATTAAAGCGCCTCTACATGCTTTTATGATGTGTTTTTAAAGCTTCGGTGATGCTTCAAGTGAGCTTTGACATGGTCAGGAACTGTGTCATTGCTTGGTTCACCTGCTGGTGGCACTGTTGCGTTCAGCACCAAAGGGTGTAGTTCTGGTGGCCACCAGCGGGCATCTCCCAGCCAAAAACGGACAACAAAATTACACCTGATGTGGGACTGCTGGACTATATAAGCCCGCTCTTAACCAAGGCTAAGCGCTTCAGTATTCCCCCTGCAAGCCTGATTCATGCCCAAGCCTGACCTGTATCTGTCTTCTGTCCTGGACCCCCTGTATCTTGTATCCGTACCCTGAGACCGGTTTCCTGTTCCCCTTTATCTGTTATCCTTGTTTTTGTTCCTTGTATTTGTATATACTTAAGTAGTTTGTTAGTTGTGTATAGGGTTGCCGTGTTCTTGTGCTTTTTCACTTGTTTGATTATGTTTATTGGTGTTGGTTGTTTAACCACTTCCCGCCCAGCCTATAGCAAAATGACAGTGGTTCAGTTATCCTGACTGAACATCATATGACGTCTAGCAGGATAACAGCCGCTGCGCGCATCGCAGCTATCGGTGGTGCGGGATGTCAGTCTGACACACTGCTACACCGATCTCAGTAAAGAGCCTCCGATGGAGGCTCTTTACCACGTGATCAGCTGTGTCCAATCACGGCTGATCACAATGTAAACAGGAAGAGCCCTTAATCGGCTTTTCCTCACTCGCGTCTGACAGACACGAGTAGTGGAGATCCGATCGGCTGCTCTCCTGACTGGAGGTGGGGTCTGTGCTGATTGTTTATCCCCCTCGGATGCCCCCCCAGGACCACCAGGATGGCCACCACACTGGACCACCAGGAATATGCCAATATGTGCCCAGGCAGCTGCCAATCAATGCCCAGGCAGCTGCCTACCAGTGCCGCATATCAGTGCCGCCTATCAGTGCCATCCAGTGCCGCCTATCAGTGCCCATCAGTGAAGGAGAAAATTTACTTATTTACAAAATTTTATAACAGAAACAAAAATTCAAAATTTTTCGGTATTTGTTTAGCAAAAAATAAAAACCGCAGAGGTGATCAAATACCACAAAAGGAAGGTCTATTTGTAGGAACAAAATGATAAAAATTCTGTTTGGGTACAGTGTAGCACGACCGCACAATTGTCATTTAAACAGCGACAGCGCAGAAAGTTAAAAAAATTGGCTTGGGCAGGAAGGGGGGTAAGTGCCCGGTATTGAAGTGGTTATGCGTGTCTTTTTTCCTTAATGAATACATTTATTTCCCTTCCCCATCTGTTCCAGATTCCTTCATGGTGCAGACTACTGATCTGATCACCCCATGCTGGATGCCTGTATATGGCATCCCTGACAGTCATAGGCTTCTATGGAGAAAATAATAATGTATCTAAAACTACAAATTTAATTACTTGTCTTATTTGATGAGAGACGCTTGTAAACATTTTCTAAACCTTAACATGTTGTTGTTTACTAATACTTTACAGAATGTAAGTCCCCCTGAGGAAGACCCGAATGGGTAGAAATGCATCGGGGCTTTCTTTGCATCCCATGGTTTAATTGTGTATGATCATTTATTCTGCATTTAATATCTGTACATGTACATTTGCCCTTGTATGTACTGTGTTTGGCTTTTATAAAATACCGGAGCTTATATATTCATGAATTGATGTTCTTTTTTTATTTCAATGTGCTAAGCACCTCCTTTTTCATCAATAAAATCTTTTTTATTAATTTGGTTCTCTTTATACTTTTTTGCTGCTAAAAAATCCCACGGGAAACTTTCTGTCCATGTCTATGGAGGCTTTGAAGATGCTTTGAAGCACCACTAAAGCAACATGGTGTGTAATAATTTTATGATGAGTTTTGGATGCTTCGGTGGTGCTTCAAGTGGGCTTTTTTCATCGCTGCAGAAAGAACTTCAATTCCCATGGAAAAAAGAGCTAAAGTATCTAGGAATAAAACTAGCTACCGTATATACTCGAGTATAAGCCAAATTTTTCAGCACATTTTTTTTGTGCTGAAAATGCCCCCCTCGGCTTATACTCGAGTCACCTTTTTTGCGCCTGATCTCCCGGAATTTGGGGACCCGGTACCGTCCGGCCGTAAGTTCCCTGGACCCCAAACATGGCACACATATAGCCCCACTCTTCCTCTACAAGTGTCCAAAGTTTGTTGTCCGGGGGACCTACGGCCGGGGAGCACCGTGTTTTCAAAGCCGGGCACCCCTTCCATAGAATCCCATGTTAAACGGTAATTTCTCCAGTGACTTTGGGGACCCGGTACCAAAAGGTTGTAGGTCACCAGGACCCCAAACTTGACACACGGGTAGCCCCATTTCACCTCTACAAGTGTGCAAAGTTTGTTGTCCGGGGGACCTACGGCCGGGGAGCACCTATTTTTCAAAGCCGGGCACCCCTTCCATAGACTCACATGTTAAACGGTAATTTCTCCGGTGAATTTGGGGACCCGGTACTGGCCGGTTGTAGGTCCCCTGGACCCGAAACTTGGCACACATGTAGCCCCCTTCCATAGACTCCCATGTTAAATGTCAGTCGGCATGGGCACAGTGAGGCATGCACATGGACACAGTGAGGCATGCAGATGGACACCCTAGGCTTATACTCGAGTCAATAACTTTTTGCAGTTTTTGTGGTAAAATTAGGTGCCTCGGCTTATATTCGGGTCGGCTTATACTCGAGTATATACGGTAATTCATTGAAGAAAATATATAAAATCAACTATATACCTCTGTTGGATGAACTTAAAAATAAAATAAAGAGAATAATTTATAGACCTCTTTCTCGGATAGGGAGGATTAGCACCTTGAAGATGGTGTTGTTACCGAAAATCCTTTATAAGTTTCAAAATGTTGCCGATAGCACATTGAAAGTAGGGTTGCGACAATGCGAACAACTATTATAATAAGGAAATTTATCTGGCAAAATAACAAAGCCAGAATACTTGCGGTATTAAAACAAGGGAAAAAAACAAGGGGGGCAGGCAGTTCCTGATATTAAAAACTATTAAAAAGCAGTAGTAGAGTGGACTAAGGGACAAAATGATAAAAGGTGGGTTGGGTTAGAGAATACAATGAGCAACGCACGACTAATGCCGTGTACACACGATCGATTTTCTCGACGGTGAAAACACCGTCGAGAAAATCGACGGGAAAAACGAGGAACGGCTTGTTCCCCTACACACGGCCGTTTTTCCCGTAATTTTTTTCTCTTAGTCGAGAGTGTGTAGGCTCCCTGGCAGTGTTTCCCTATGGGAAAACTGCCGCGGGAAAAAATGCCGTGAATCACGATGAGAAAAATTAGAGCATGTTCTAATTTTTCTCGTCATGATTAATGCCGTTTTTCTCGTAGGGAAAAATGACCAAAAGCCCACACACGGTCGTTTTTCTCGTCAAAGAGAAAAAAATTAATTTTTCCAGACGAGAAAAATGGTCGTGTGTATGCGGCATTAGAAGTATAATTTGGAATCCTCCACAATTCAGATCACTAGATGGGAATACTCACGCATTGACACGAAACGCACTTAAAATTTGGGATGCAACTCACAAATCAAGTAAGGGGAAATTTAACTCACCTCTAATCTCACTGAAAGAAAATGATTATTTTTTACCCGGTAAAATTGAAATAGGAGGAAATTGGATTATTAGTGAAAATGCACAATTCAGGCTGGGTTCACACTTGTGCAGTGCGAATTCCAGCTCTCTTATCTCTGCAAAAAGATAAGAGAACTGTTCAGCAGATCATCTCCATTTTTAGCTGCGAATTTTGAGACCTGGGAGAGAGGAGGGAGAGGGGGGGAAGCGTAGTGAAGAGAAGGAGAGAAATCCTGATGAGAACTGAACACATCTGCGAATCAGATGCGTGCTCATAGAAGATAATGGACCTGAATTCGCACCTGAGCCGCACCGCAATGCCTAGAAAATGAACACAATTTTTTTGGCAATGTGCAGTGCGAATGCATCGCACATATGTGAACCAGCCTCATTGAAATCAATGTATTTTAAAATGTTATGCGAATTGGATGCGGTATAAGCCGCAACCAATTTGCATAGGTGTGAACCCGGCCTAACAGATATAGTCAAAAGGGGGAGAATTATAACACTTCAGGAGCTGAAACGCAACACAGAATTAATGGCGATAAACAAATGGCGCTATCTCCAGTTGAGGCATTTTATCGACCAACTACCCCAACCAATAAGATCAGACGACGAATTAAAGCAGAGCTCCGCCGAAAAATAATAAATATTAAAAGCCAGCAGCTACAAATACTGCAGCTGCTGACTTTTAATATTAGGACACTTACCTGTCCTGGAGTCCAGCGACGTCCGCAGCAGAGGACGAGCAATCGCTCATCACTCTGCTGCCCCCACCTCGATCCTCGGTGAGGGAACCAGGAAGTGAAGTCTTGCGGCTTCATGCCCGGTTCCCTACGGCGCATGCGCGAGTCGCGATGCGCCGTTCTGACTGGTCCACCTGTGTTCTGGGAGCCGAGTGTCTCCCAGAACACTACGGGTATTCTGCAGGAAGTGACGTGCTTTCCGCAGATTTCCTGCAGAGAGGACTCCCGGAAGTGGGTGCAAATACCTGTCTTAGACAGGTATCTGCACCCCCTTCCACCCTGAAAGGTGTCAATTGTGACACCGGAGGGGGGGGGAGGGTTCCGATGAGCGGAAGTTCCACTTTAGGGTGGAGCTCCGCTTTAACTCCGTTGGAATACCTATGTACGACAGACAACACAAGAAATAGTATAGCTCGGATATACAAAATATTATTGGCCATGGAACAGCTGGAGATCCCGCCATTCATAAATAAGTGGGAAAAGGAATTGGGGTCACAAATAGATAAAGCCACTATTAGTAAGGTTTTTGAAACTAACCCACAGCTCTGCGGTAGACACCAGAATGGCCAAAATTAACTATAAAATGTTTAACAAGGTGGTACGCTACCCCCGACAAGATCAGTAAGTTCCAACCGGGAAAATCTGCGGAATGCTGGCGAGGATGTAAGGTAGTAGGAACGATGGCCCACCTGTGGTGGGAGTGCCCAAAAATAAAGAAATATTTGAAAAGGGATCCTGCAGTTAATAAAAGTAATTACTAGCAAAGAGATACCAGAGAACCCGTGGACAGTGTTGTTTCACGGGGGGGGGGGGGGATCCGTTAGTCAATATAAAAACTCAGTAACCCCACACCTACTGAACGCGGTGAAAAGACTAATCCCAAAAAATTGGCAGGCATTGGAAAGCCCCTCAATATGAGAATGGATAAATACGGTTGAAGAAACACATAATATGGAATGTATGAGGCAGAGTCTAGAAGAAAAAAGCGAGGGAACCCATCTGTAGCGGGAGTAAAATGAGCAATGAGAAATATGTGAAAAGATAAAGGGTATAAGTAAAGAGGTACGAGGGAGGGTGGCTGAGGGTGGGCGGGGGACTTGCACAAGGGAGGTAAACAGGTTTCATAGGATTGTTTTATATATATATTTTTGTATGCTTGTATAACCTGAAAAAAACAATAAAATAAAAAATAATGAAAAAAAATAAAAAAAATAAGTGAGCTTTGTCATAGACGTCTATAGAGGATTTGAAGACACTTTGAAGCACCGCTAAAGCGACATGGGCTATAATTTTTCTATGTTGTGTTTTTTGATGCTTCGGTGAAGCTTCAGTGATGTTTTAGGGATGCTATTTTGAAGTTTGACAGATGCCCTGTGTGTGGATATTTCATACCTTCAAATTCTCCAAAACAAAGCGAAGCTAAAGCTGAATTAAAGTCTCTCAAAAGCTACAGGTGCTTCAAGCGAGTGTTGTCATAGACTTCTATGGAGGCTTTGAAGACGCTTTGAAGCACCACTAAAAGGGACATGGGGAACAATTTTTTAAGCAAAGTAAAAGCAAGGTGTAAACAGGACTGTAAGCCAACCATGTTATTTAGTGACGGGCTTTAATTGGCGTTAAGAGAGCTTTAAAAAAA
This sequence comes from Rana muscosa, assembly GCA_029206835.1. Classification (NCBI taxonomy): domain Eukaryota; kingdom Metazoa; phylum Chordata; class Amphibia; order Anura; family Ranidae; genus Rana; species Rana muscosa. The sequence continues at coordinate 429,028,273 of CM055123.1, forward strand.
TCATGTCTGAAGCCCTGTTTTGAAGCAAGTGTAAAATAGTCCTTAAAGCTCTCTGAACGCCAGTCAAAGCTCCTGTCACTAAATAAAATGGTTAGCTTACAGTCCTGTTTACATCTTGCTTTTGCTTTGGCTTCGCTTCAAAAATGATACCCCATATTGCTTTAGTGGTGCTTCAAAGCATCTCCAAAGCCTCCATAGAAGTCTATGACAAAGCTCGCTCGAAGCATCACTTAAAGGGGTTGTAAAGGTTCGTTTTTTATTTTCTAAATAGGTTCCTTTAAGCTAGTGTATTGTTGGTTCACTTACCTTTTCCTTTGATTTACCTTCTAAATGTTTTTTTCTTTGTCTGAATTTCTCACTTCCTGTTTCTCCTCACTAAACTTCACACCATCATCCGAGTGGTGTGGAGTCATTCAGAACAGCTTACTGAACAGCTTACTGAGGAGGAACAGGAAGTGAGAAATTCAGACAAAGAAAACAAAGAAAGAAAACATTTAGAAGGGAAATCTAAGGAAAAGGTAAGTGAACCAACAATGCAATAGCTTAAAGGAACCTATTTAGAAAATAAAAAACGAACCTTTACAACCCCTTTAAGGATCGTCGAAACATCTTTAAAGCAACACTGAAACACCACTGAAGCACCACCAAAGCATCAAAAAAGCATGTTGAAGCAGTAGGCATTTTAACCGGCTCACGCAGATATACTGCGGCAGAATAGCTCTTCTGGGCAAAATCCCTTACATATACGGCTTTGCCCAGGAGAGCCTCCAGAGGGCATGTGAGTGCCACCGGAGGCATGCGCGCGCGCGTTGCACAGCTGTGAACCCGATGCGCATGGCCGGCAGGTGCGATCGTGTGCATGAGTGCCAGCACGGGGATTTGTGTGTCCAAGAGGAGACAGATCAAAGTAGAAACAGCGATCTGTCATCTCTACTAGTCACTCCCCTCCCCACACAGTTAGAACACAGTGAGGGAACACACATTTAAAGCAGAGTTCCACCAGCTCCCACTTCCTCCCGGGGCTCCGCGGCGCCGGAAAGAAGTTCACCTCTCCCCCCTCCAATCTTTTGGGACACATCACAGGTCCCAAAAGATTGCCCGGCCTTTCACAGCACTCAGCGCAGCTCGTGCATGCGTAGTGCGTGCCCGGCTGTAAAGCCACAGCCAGGCGTCCACAGTAAGAATGCCGGTGCCTTGGACTACTTACCTGGAACGAACGCGGTGACTTCATCGACTACGACGAGCGTGCGCTCGTCACATTCGATGCCGTCGCCGCCATCTTGCTACACCCTATGCCTAGGAAGCTACCGCGCATGTGTCAAACTCATTTTGAGCATGCGCGGGTTTCAACGGCGACAGGTGAGTGTACACACTCTCTGGTTTCTCGTCGAGAAACATGCCGACAAGAATCCTGACGAGAAAAAAAGAAAGCAGGTTTTCTTTTTTTCTCGTTGAGATTCTGGCCAGTTTTCTTAATGAGAAACCTGAAAGCCTCATACACACGCACGGTTTACTCGGCAAGAAAGCTCTGCCAGCAGTTTTCTTGTCGTTTCTTGATGAGAAAACCGGCTGTGTGTACGAGGCTTATGTCTTTACTCTTCAAAATAAACACCACGTTATTAAAAAAAAAAAAAAAAAAAAAAAGAAGAGAATGCCGGCGCAGTGGAAAGGAGGGGGAGAGGAGCGGGGCTTAGTTTGCCTGCATTGCTGGACCGTGGGACAGGTGAGTGTCCGATTAATAAAATTCAGCAGCTACACTTTTTAATAAAATTATAAAAACGCCATAAAACGTTCCCATAGTTTGTAGACGCTATAACTTTTGCGCAAACCAATCAATATACGCATGTGTAAAACCATCTGCTGCTGCTGACATATATCATATGTAGCAAGGTGTTACCATTGCAAGCGTTATTAAGGACTGCAATCTGTGCTCCGAATATAAGTTTGGCTCTCTTTAGTGTTTATTTCATGCTAATTAGTTACAACTTGTTTGGTTCAGTTATCGAGAGACAAAGACTCCATTACAGTAAGTAGCACAGAGACTACATTGCCCACAAGGCCACTGTGTTACCAGAGGGGAGTGCGCCGCGCAAAGCCTGATGGGAGGACTTTTTTTAAGGGAAGCACGCCGTATAGCACGCTCTCTCTGGACGCCATCTTCAAGCCAGCTGGAGGCCTGTGTTGAGGCCTGCTGTAAGTATACCTAGGCCCGAGAAGCCTGGGCCTACGGAGACCGAGAGCGGATCGCCTAGCCAAAGAGGGACCCCTGCGGACAGTCTCGCTGATCAACCGGAGGAAGATCGGTCTACAGCCCGCAGCATCCAGAGCCTTTTGTCCATCGTTATCCGGGTGAAGTACCAGGGGCCTCGTGACACAGAGAGACGGACCATTGAAGGACGGCTCCGGACTGAGAGGAAAAGCAGCAACACAAGGCCCCATCTGGTGAGCGGGTACTTGCCCATCAATTTAGTTAACTGACTGCCAGGAGTGTGACTATCACAAGCTTCACTTGTATTTGCTGGCGTTTGCATCTCCACACGTAGGAACTCCACGCCTTGGGAAAATTAGTACCCCTTGTACTGTTAGTCCGTGTGACTCAATCAGCAGTTTCTTTCTTCACCCTATCTTTTGGATTACAAATCTTTAAGTGCACCAACGTGGCTAGCTGAAGATTACCTGACTCTTAAAGGGATAATCATCTGCTTTTCTACCTTTGTAAGTGGTTGCTACAGGACACGCACAAATTGAACTGTCCACTAGGGGGAGCCATAGAGTTGTGATTCCGCATATTAATGACCTTGTGTTTTCTACTGTTTGTGTGAGACTTGGTGGAGACTGGAGAGGTGCCCCAGTGTTGATATCACTGCACTGGGAGATTCCTCCACCATACCCTCGCTCAGGTCTGGCCCTCAGGTTACGTTATTAGGGTCGGATTTCAGAGGTATTTTGAACTGGTGGCATTTCATTCGTTGATTTATACAGGGAGCTGTATGTATTGAATACCTGTTGTATAACCATTATCTCATTCCTTTACCAAGTAAACATATAACCATTGGTTACGCTACAATTTGTGTGGAACTCTGTCTTTGCAGCCGAGTGGCAGGTGAACAACACCAAGGTAACAACCCTTTTATTGCCTTTGCTGTTGTGTATGCAACGTTGAGGTCCCTTACAGCCAATTGGGGTCCTCAGTCATATTGTTGTCCATTTGTGCCAGAGGGGATTGAACCAAATTCTGGGGGTTGGCAGGCAGAGTGCAGGCCCAAATCTAAACCAGCAGCTCCTACGGGGGTAGTACTACACATATAAGTGGCAAAGAAAGGGTTAAAGGAGGCGGTACTCTGTATATATACACTGGTGTACCAGTATCTGTGACAACTCTGTATAAACTATTCATAGATATTAAAATATTGTAAAGCAAAGCACTCCAAGAAATGGAATACATAGAAAAGGTGGTAGGGAGATTGCACTCACTTATACCGGAATAGAAGGGAATGAATCTGATGGAAAATATGCAATCATGTGAAGCGTACAGTACATGAAGCATGTGTTCAGTGAAAAATTACATGAGCAGATCAATACTCCAGATATGCCAACTCCAGTGTACCACCAATGAGGTCATACACGCTTACAGGTACTGAAAGTGTCCAAAGGATGGAGATGGCCAGCTTGGCACGGATCACAACCCAGCACATGGAAAAGATGGGAGCCACCACACTCACTTTGCAAGGCCTTGCACACCATGGTTCTAAGCATAGCCCCTAGGAGGGTTCTGGTCTGCAGTGGGCCCTAACATAGGAGCCCAGCCAGGTGCCAACCCAACCTTACCTACAGAACCTCTGTCACCGGTTACCACCATTCTCTCTGCCCCCAACTGGAGGCTCCTTCTTATCGCTCTTCACTCCATGACATCAAGACTTACCTGAATTGTACATTCTGTTCCCCAGTTCTCCCCAATACATTGTAAAGTCCCTTCTCTTCCAAAGTAACACAGACGGTCGCTCTTCAACAATGGGTTCTTTAGTTATTAAAGTTATATTTACTGTTCTGTCCAGGTTCCATAGAATTACATATGAGGGATATACAGAATCACAATTGTATTTACTCTCTCTCTCTCTAATAACAATGTACCAGATTTGGCTGTGCGGCGTTGTTCATAACTTTTTATAGCTTAGTTGCATTCCAGTAAATAGCATCAAAAGTCCAGTCTTTGGAACCAGTGCTGGGACAAGGTCATCCAGTGCCCAGGGCAAAGATGCCAAACTGCACCCACTCCTCATTCATGATGTGCAAGTTTAGGGGATCCTACGCCGATCAGTCACTCCCTTGCCAAAATCACTATCGCTACTCCTATCAGCCTTGTAACAGAAGGAAAGCACCCCCATCCCTACAGTAAATCATTGCGTCCAGGGAAGCCACACTTGTTGCCCACCCCTTGTCCCGACCCTGATTGGAACCCATCCATGGATCCCGCTGAGGGGAAACTCCACCACACAGTTCAGTTCCCCTCTTTACAGCGTCCTCACTGATCACCTCCCATACAGGAACAGACCACAAGGTCCGATCCGGTTCAGAATCAGGAAGTGACACATGCAGGGGAAGGAACATCACAGCACCAAGTGTTAACTCTTACCACACCACACATTAACCCCTTAGTAGGCAAACACATATTTGAACATTTTAGCACCCGCCTATAGAATGATGTGAAGATCTGATAATTATCTAACATTTTTTCTTAAACTACAATCCTTATACTCAGAAGTAAAATGAGACTGTGACCTGTTTTCTCCATAGTGTCTGTTACTTACTTGTGTCGATAGGTAGAGAAATGTCCTCCAGTTCACTTTTCATAATCATCCCAACCTCCTCCGTGAATGGCTGATCACCCCCCACATACGTCTCTACTTCTTCTTCTTTAACCTCAGCTTTTATATTAATCCGTTCTTCACCCTACACCAAAAATAATAGAAAACATCTATTAAAGTCAACTCAAGGTGGATATAAAGTACATAAATGACATGTCACTCAGTATGCACCCTCCGTTAGACGAACACAAGGAGGAAGAGGACCCACAATGACATTTGACTGGGCTTAAAGTTCTTCTGGGGTCCCACGGCGGCTCCTCCCCGCAATAGATAACCCCCTCTGGGAAGCTCTATCTATCCAATGAAGAGCCAAGAAGCCATGGTGAGAGCGACGCGGGATCGCGCCCACGGAAATTCTGGGCTTAGGTAAGTAAATCAGGGGGGGGGGGGGGGGGGCTTGGGGGCCGGACACTACAAGGTGTTTTATCAGTTTAATGCATAGGATGCATTAAGGTGAAAAAACACAAAGGATAACAAACAACCCTTTAAGACCCACAGAGGAAAGGAATGTATAATAAAAAAATAAAAATGGAGGGTGAGAAATGTAGAGCACTCAAAATACCTAGAAACGGGAATGGGGGGTGTGGGTAGCAAAGGCTGCACTTCAGATATTGAAGTAAAACAAGAGACTACACAGCAGAATGTCATCTCATGGATTAGAATATATATTTAGGTCTAGATGCCCAGCCCCACCTACCTGATGATGGTGAGGGATAGTGTGATCCTCCTGTGTGGAATCCAGAGGATCTCCCTCTACCATAGACTGCTGATCCTCAAACATCTCCTCATTTTTCACTTTAACCTCAACTTTGATGTCTTTCAGTTCTTCACCCTAAACCCATTATGATTAAACGGATTTCGAAAAGCAAAAAGAGATTAAAAAGAAGAATGTTATTTTGAAGCATAGAATTCTACAACGTATTTGAGTTCTAATTGCTCAGTCCCACCTACCTGATGATGGTGAGGGATGGTGTGACCTTCCTGTGTGGAATCCCGGGAATACAGAGGACGGGGACATCTCTCTGGTGGGTTCCCATTACTGGATCCATCTGTAGGAAACACACACTGACTGAATACATTGTTTCTATGTGTTTATCAGATGATGGGGGATCTAGGTGGAACCTCCGTACTGCTCTCTCCTTTACAATAAAGTCTCCTCTTACCCGGTGATGTGAGGGGCGGCTGATTCTCCACCATGATGTCCTTGTAGAGATCCTTGTGGCCTTATAAATAAATTATAGTGTGATTACCCCCTCTGCTGCCAGTTCCAACAACGTCTTCTCTTTATTTCCTTCCTCACAACTCACAACTCACCTCTCACCTCTCACCCAGGACTTCCTTTATTAGACCCCTAAATCACTTCCTGTTCCTTAGTTACATCACTTCCTATCTGTACCTGACATCACTTCCTCTCCAGCTGTAGTATCACTTCCTGTGTCTGTACAATCTCACTCTTCCTGTCTCCGCGTTCTACTCGATATAACAGCAAAAGATCTCCATCTCTATAATTATTTTGTGTCTGTTCTACAATCCAGCAACTCCAGATGTACAGTTGCATAAATGGCTCTATATTTAGGATGTATTTGGTCTATAAACCAGAGGCTCTGGATTTACACTTGGATAAATAGTTTTATATTAAGGATGTATCTGGTCTATAAACCAGAGGCTCTGGATGTACAGTAGGGATGAGCCGAACACCCCCCGGTTCGGTTCGCACCAGAACCTGCGAACGGACCGAAAGTTTGCGCAAACTTTAGAACCCCGTTAGACTCGAACGTTCGAAATCAAAAGTGCTAATTAAAAAGGCTAATATGCAAGTTATTGTCCTAAAAAGGGCTTGGGGACCCGGGTCCTGCCCCAGGGGACATGTATCAATGCAAAAAAAAGTTTAAAAACTGCAGTTTTTAAAGGAGCAGTGATTTTTAATGATGCTTAAAGTGAAAAAAAAGAAGTGAAATATTCCTTTAAATATCGTACCTGGGGGTGTCTATAGTATGCCTGTGAAGTGGCATGTGTTTCCCATGTTTAGAACTATCCCTGCACAAAATGACATTTCTAAAGGAAAAAAAGTCATTACCAATGTACAGTTAAAATTGTATTGAGACTTATTTTTCAAAAAACCGTTTGTAAACAAAAAATAAAACTGCTTGCGGCGTTAATGTAATGTCTGGTCCCGGCAATATGGATGAAAATCATTGAGAAAAATGGCATGGGTACCCCCCCACCCCCCTCCCCCAGCCCACTACCAACCCCTTTGGGTCTTGTATGGATATTAAGGGGAACCCCGCACCCAAACTAAAAATAGGATTTTTATAACAGCTTACCTGTAAAATCCTTTTCTTGGAGTACATCACGGGACACAGAGCGGCATAGTCATTACTATGTGGGTTATATAGTTTACCTTCAGGTGCTGGCACTGGCAACTTCCAAACTGGAAGTACCCTCCCCTATATAAGCCCCTCCCATCCGGGAGCACCTCAGTTTTGTAGCAAAGCAATAAGTGTCCCCAAAAGAGGGGTGGGAGCTCTGTGTCCCGTGATGTACTCCAAGAAAAGGATTTTACAAGCAAGCTGTTATAAAAATCCTATTTTCTTTCTCGTACATCACGGGACACAGAGCGGCATAGTCATTACTATGTGGGATGTCCTAAAGCAATGCCCAATGAGGGGGGGGGATACACCATACATAAGCTGAGCGCTATCAGACATGAGGATCTTTTGCGGCCTGCAACACACTGCGCCCAAAGGCGACATCCTCCTGACTTCTAACGTCCACCTGGTAGAACCTAGTAAACGTGTGTACTGAAGACCATGTTGCGGCCTTACAGATTTGAGCCAGGGAGGCCTGGTGATGCACTGCCCATGAAGTTCCAACTGCTCTCGTGGAGTGCGCCCTAACTTTGAACGGAGGCGGTCTCCTTCTCAAGCCATAGGCTTGCATTATGACCTGTCGAATCCACTTGGCTAAAGTCGATTTTGACGCTGCCTGACCCTTTCTGGGGCCTTCCGGCAGAATAAACAAAGTATCCGTTCTGCGAATCTGAGCAGTGGCTTTTAGATAAGCTTTAACTGCTCTTACTACATCCAAAGAATGTAATAACTTTTCCTCTACCGAACTAGGTTTGGGGAAAAAGGAAGGAAGAACCACATCTTGGTTCAAATGAAACCTCGATACCACCTTAGGAAGAAAGGCTGGATGAGGACGTAACACTACTCTGTCCTTATGGATAACCAGATATGGCTCTTTACAGGACATAGCGGCCAATTCCGACACTCTTTTAGCCGAACAAATGGCTACTAGAAAAATCAATTTCCTGGTGAGAAGAACCAAGGAAATGTGCTGTAATGGTTCAAATGGTTGTTTCTGTAGAACCGACAGAACCAGGTTTAAGTCCCATGGACATATGGGAATATTAACCGGAGGGCTAATACGCATCACTCCTTGTATAAAGGCTTTGACTAGTGAATGCGAAGCCAAGGGCCTTTGAAAAAATATTGACAAGGCCGAAATCTGACCCTTGATAGTACTCAAGGCAAGCTTCCTATCTACAGCCCACTGTAGGAAGTCCAGAATCCTACCTATTACGTACTTACGTGGATGCCGTTTCTTGGCCTCACACCAAGCGATGTACGCCTTCCAGATTCTATAGTAGATCTGCCTGGATACCGGCTTCCTGGCATTGATCATGGTAGATACCACAGGATTAGAGAGACCTCTCTTTTTTAGAATGTGGGCTTCAATAGCCAGGCCGTCAAACCTAGGGCTGGTAAGGAAGGGTGGTATATCGGTCCTTGCGAAAGCAGGTCCGGACGATGTGGGAGGGTCCAAGGACTCCCCACAGACATTTTTACAATCTCCGCGTACCATGCTCTTCGGGGCCACGCTGGAGCCACCAGAATCACTGGTTTCTTTTCTACCCTGATTCTGCGGAGTAATCGAGGTAACAATTGTGGCGGTGGGAATGCATATATCAGCTTGAACTGATCCCAAGGGAACACTAGGGCATCCCAGCCGCAAGCTAGGGGATCCCTTGTCCAAGAGACAAACCTGTCCACCTTTGCGTTGAATCTGGATGCTAGCAGATCTACATCCGGTGTTCCCCACCGCTGACATATTGTCTGGAAAACCTCGGGGTGAAGGGACCATTCCCCTGGGCATAATTGTTGGCGACTTAGAAAGTCCGCCTTCCAATTCTCCACTCCTGGAATGAATACCGCGGATATGGCTGGGACATATCTTTCTGCCCATTTCAGGATGCAATTTACTTCCCTCTGGGCTGCACGACTCCTGGTGCCACCCTGATGATTGATATATGCCACTGCCGTGGCATTGTTCGATTGAATTCTGACAGGGGACCCTTGGAGTTTGGATGTCCATGCTACTAGGGCATACCGGGCTGCTCGTATCTCTAAGAGATTGATGGGCATGGCCTTTTCTGCATCCGACCATCTGCCCTGGAGAGACCATTGCTCCAGTACTGCTCCCCAGCCTATAAGGCTGGCATCTGTAGTGACCACCTTCCAAGAAATCGGACTGAAGGATTTCCCTTTTTCCAGATTCTGGGGAACCAACCACCAACGGAGGCTTTTGCGAACGGAAGGGGACAAGGACATTGGTAAGTCTAGGGCCTGAACTCTTTTGTTCCAGGCTGACAGTATAGCCCTTTGCAAATTCCTTGAATGGAATTGACCGTAGGGTACTGCTTCGAATGATGCCACCATTTTTCCCAGCAGCCTCATGCACAGGCGTATGGATGGCTGTCTTTTTGTACCCACTAGGTGGATCAAATCTCTCAAAGACGACACCTTTTCTTGAGGCAAGAAAAATTTTCTCTGGTCTGAATCCAGCCTTAGCCCCAAGTATTCCAGACTTTTGACTGGTTTTAGGGCTGATTTATCTCGGTTAATAATCCAACCGTGATATTCCAGATACTCGATTGTCTCGTGAACAACCACTTCTAGTTTTTCCACTGAGTGGTCTATCAGCAACAAGTCGTCTAGATATGCCATTATCGTTACACCTCGTGTTCTTAGATTGGCCAATAATGGGGCCAGAATTTTTGTGAACACTCGTGGTGCTGTGGCCAGACCGAAGGGTAAGGCTCTGAACTGAAAATGGCGCCCTTCTACCGCAAAGCGTAGAAATTTTTGGTGGACTGGAAAGATGGGAATGTGCAAATAAGCATCTTTGATGTCGATCGAGGCTAACCATTCCTCCCCTTGTAGGGCAGTGGCCACCGATCGGATCGACTCTATCCGGAAAGTCCTGATATGTAGGAATTTGTTTAGCCCTTTTAGATTTAATATGGGCCTCACGTCCCCGTTTGGCTTCGGGACTGTAAAGAGGTTTGAGTAAAACCCGAACCCCCATTCTTCCAGGGGAACCTCTATAATTACTGCTTGGAGCAATAATTGTTCTAGTGCCAACAGGAGGGATCCTCTCTTCTGGGGATCCCTTGGCACGTTTGACCTTATAAAATGGGAAGGAGGGGAGTCTTTTAACTCCAATTTGTATCCCAGACTTACTGCGGAGAGCACCCATCTGTCTCTGATCGTGTCCCGCCAGGTCTCTGCGAACAACTGAAGTCTCCCCCCCCCCGATTGAGTGGGGGCAACCCTTCATGCATTTGACTTTGGGGGAGGTTTTGTACCTCTCCTGATCCAGGGTTTCTTGTTACCCTGCAATTGTCCCTGATTTTTACCCCCGGGATTTGACCGAGGAGGCCGTCGGAACTGTTTCACAGCCGATGTCCTAGGGACTGGAGAAGCAGGCCTCTTAAAAGAGGGACCTCTAACTCTGTTTTTAACCGGCAAGAGTGTACTTTTACCGCTGGAAATATCCTGGATATATTTGTCCAGGTCTTCCCCGAATAAGCGTTCACCATGAAATGGGAAGCTGACCAGCAATTTTTTACAGGGAGCTTCAGCAGACCAGTTTTTGAGCCACAGAAGCCTGCGCATATGTACTACAGACAGCGTAAGGCGGGAGGCCTGATGGATTGAATCCTTTATAGCGTCAACTGCAAAGCATAAGGCTCTAGGTAGATCAGCTAGGGCAAGAGCCTGCTGATCTGGCAAGTCCCTTAAGACCTGTTTCAACTGATCCTTCACTGCTTGGCAGACCCCAATAGCTGCCACTGCTGGTTGTGTCACCAAGCCTGCTGTAGCAAAAGCAGATTTTAATAAGGACTCCAATTTTTTATCTATTGGGTCCTTGAACATTTGGACATTATCTACTGGACATGTCAGTGATTTATTCACACAAGAGATGGCTGCGTCCACTGTAGGGACCTTCCATTTTTTGATGAACTTATCCTCCATGGGATAGACCACCGGAAATCTCTTGGGAGGAGTAAATATTTTATCAGGATGTTCCCAATCCTGGTAAATGAGCCCTTCCAGTAAAGGATGGATTGGAAAGGAACAAACAGTCTGGGGGGCTTTTAGCGACCCCAACGAGGAGACAGAAGTGGATGATGGCTCCACAAGAGGCATTTTAAATGCTGATCGGACCATGTTAGTCAGGGACTGAACCCATAATCTTTCAGCATGTGATACTGAGAATGGTTCTTCCACTGTTGATTCCTCTACAACAGAATCAACCTCGTCCTGATCCCCTTCAGGTAGGTCGATCCCTGTATGGGACTGTTGCTCCGCTAACAGGTACTCTGAGGGAGGAGACGGAGATCGGGCGCGCTTTCCCTCTGACAGGGAAGCAGCGATCAATGTTGTCAATCTCTCTTCCAACCCTCCCAGAGCTGAGGAAAAAACCTCCTCTGTTACATACACAGGAGCAGGTGAACTGAGGACAGCCACAGTACCAGGTACTCCTGAGGGTGCTCTACGGTCACTAACCTCTGATTTTTCAGGGGAGATTGGTGCAGCCGAAGCATGCCCAAGATCCTCAGAGCCCGATGGAGACCCCCTATGCTTCCTGGGATTCTTAGTCCCGGAGTTTTTAGACGGCATATTCCTAAGCCCAAAGCTGAGGTATTCCAGCCGAAATACACCACTTACTGACAATAGTCTAGCACAAATGCTGCTATATAAACAGTTGGTGTCTACTAATGTGCCTTTCTATGGGGATGCCTGCATCAACCGCTTGCTGTATGCCTTTCTTTAAATGTTGCCAGCTCCGTTTCTGCACCATAGCCAGCTCACAATACATAATTGTGCCTTTTAACATGCTGGGACGCCCGCACATGCGCAGAAGCGCTGCGGCGCGCACAGAGCGTCATCCACCAAGCTCCGCCCCCTTTTCTACTCACCTCTATATAGAGAGGCGCGTGCACGCGCACGCGCGTGGGCACGTGCGCCTTCGGCGCTCTTTTTTGAAAAGGGAAACTAGGGACAGGAGACAGGGCCATGTTTGCCGCAGGCCGGGGGATGGATGAACATTGCAACATGGCAGAGGAAGCAGTTTCCCACAAGAGAACTCACCATCTGCCTGGACTTGCTCTGATGAAAAGAAAAAAGTCCACATGACAAGAAACGTTTCACAGCGGCCTCTAGTGGATTAACACAGGTACCGCAGTCTATATATTTTTTTTTTCTTGACCACTATTAAAATTATTACATTTTTTTGTAGTTACAGGCATGCACAGATATTTAGTGGGAATACCGTTAGGTAACAGGCAGAAAGACATATTAGGCTTGGGGGTCCCCTCAATAGAACCAAGTTCCTGAGGGGCCCCCACCTACCTTTTCCCCGCCGCAGGACTCTGTTTGGTCCACAGAAGCCCAAACTTCACCTATCACGGCAGGCATTGTAATTAAACCTTCAGGGACCGGGTTCCCAAGGATTCCACTCCCCTGGACCTGTATAGCACCCTGCACAGAAAACATCTTGGTCGTGGGTATGACCAGAGCTCTGGATCCCAGGGTCCAGCTCTCCTAAGAGAAGCATTACAGGCAAAACCTTGCTCTTCTCTGCAAGGCCCGGGTACCGACCGTTTAGCTATGAAGCTTTTTTGGTCAGATCCGGAATAGCTTACTGAGGCCCAAAAGAACCTGTACGCAAGCTCAGTGAAAAACACATGTTACTTCTTGGCCAACACCTTAGACACTGGCAAAAAACTGAGGTGCTCCCGGATGGGAGGGGCTTATATAGGGGAGGGTACTTCCGGTTTGGAAGTTGCCAGTGCCAGCACCTGAAGGTAAACTATATAACCCACATAGTAATGACTATGCCGCTCTGTGTCCCGTGATGTACGAGAAAGAAAAAGGCCCTATATACTCTGAACAGCAGTATACAGGTGGTGCAAACAAGACAGGGACTGTAGGTTTGTTCTTAAGTAGAATCTGTTTGTAATTTGGAACAGGTACATTTTTTAAGTGTAGCTCCAGCCAAAAAATCTATTTTTAAGCTTTTTGGAAAACATAGGGATGGGTTATCACCCCTGTAACATTTGTTTTGCTGTCTGTGCACCTGTTCATAACATTTCACATCACTTTCCGTCCCAATGACAAATGTTTTTTGAAAATTTGGGGTTTTTATTGAAACAAGTGTAGCGGGTATTTGAATTTATGGGAAGCATCTGGGTGGTAGTGTAACCCAGATGCACTGATTGCTAGGGGATCTGAGGCCCTTTTATGGTTCTTGGAGGACTCTGATGGTGTGAGGTTCCCTGGGCCTATAGGTGGCGTTGTTGCCGGGGACCGGAGGTGAACTCACACCGCAAGATTGTGCCTTTTTGTCCTCCCCTGGAGCTGGTACAGCGGTGCGGGGAACCCGCTGTGGCGCGAAGGGAGAGGAGATGAAAGGGGCGGACGCCCTTACCACGGGGTTCAGAGTTGAAGTCGGAGGACGCGGCCGCACCCAGGCACCTTCAGCTTGGGTGCTGGCGTTCCGGTGCTCCGGGACCAGATGCCCTTGACCTGGCCGGAGCGGAGATGGAGTCCATCTCAGGCACCTTTAGCCTGGGGTGAGGTACTATGGCGGATGCCTGGGGCTCAGTACCTTCGACTAAGTTCCACGAGGGTGGAGGAATCCGAGGGGACCCTAACTCCTTGGGTGCCCGTGTCTGAGTTTGTGAGGTCTGGTGAGCAGAACTTCTCTGGAGAGTCCGGCGCAGCATCGCTGGTGACAGAGAGGCCTCCGGTATCTCCCTTGGACGGATATCCTTACCCTGACAGGGGCCTTGTTAGCGAAGGTAATTCACGTTCTATTTCACATAGTCAGTGGCAGTGACTATTCGCCACTGGTGATACCACAGTGGTTGGCAAGAGAAGGTAAAGGATTGTGCCTCGACCTATTCCCATTAAGACTAAGTTGTTGCAAAAGAATGCAACTTAACCGTGCTGTGTGTTTATTCGCTGAGAAGAATAAAACTGAGTTGGACCTATTCACTGTGTGGAACTCTGGTTACTAGGAGCAAAGGAGTCAGGGACGAAGTACAGGACTTGACTCTAGGACACCTACACAAAGCCCGATCTTTCTGGTCTTCACCTCATCACTATGGAGGACATGGGCCGTAGTATATCTCATCCCTCTCCCCAGCACTAACACCCCTAGACAAAGAAAGACAAGCCGAGAATGAGAAGGGGTGAGAGGGGTGAGGCCGCTACACAAGGATTGGTGATAAAGCCCATTAAAAGCCCCTTTGGGTCTTGTATGGATATTAAGGGGAACCCCGCACCCAAATTAAAAAAAGGAAAGGCGTGGGGCCCCCAAGCCCTATATACTCTGAACAGCAGTATACAGGCGGTGCAAGCAATTGTATTCAGGTAAGCTTTTGGTACAAACTGTGCAAAGGACACTACAGCAAAATACTGCAGCTCCCTGCCTGTATTTTTATCAGAACACCAGCAATTTTATTCAGGTAAGCTTTTGGTGCACACAGTGCAAAGGACACTAAAGCAAAATACTGCAGCTCCCTGCCTGTATTTGTATCAGAACACCAGCAATTGTATTCAGGTAAGCTTTTAGTGCACACTGTGCAAAGAACGCTAAAGCAAAATACTGCAGCTCCCTGCCTGTATTTGTATCAGAACACCAGCAATTGTATTCAGGTAAGCTTTTTGTGCACACTGTGCAAAGGACACTAAAGCAAAATACTGCAGCTCCCTGCCTGTATTTGTATCAGAACACCAGCAATTGTATTGAGGTAAGCTTTTGGTGCACACTGTGCAAAGGACACTAAAGCAAAATACTGCAGCTCCCTGCCTGTATTTGTATCAGAACACCAGCAATTGTATTCAGGTAAGCTTTTGTGCACACTGTGCAAAGGACACAGTAAACTAAGTGAAACACTGCAGCTAGCACAATCACCTGTCTGCCTGTCAGTATAGAGAATAACAGGAACGGAACTAGCTAAACTGAATACAGTGTGTAAATATATATATACAACACCTAGGATGCATATATATCCTCTACACACTGTAACTGCAGCTAACTGACTCGCCTATCTGCTCTATCTAACTCAAATTACACTGTCTCTCTCTCTGTCTCTTTCCTTTAACCAACGCCGCAACACACTACACAAGGCCGCCAAGCCGGCTGCCTTATATAGTGTGGGGCGTGTACCTACTCCTCTGAGCCATGATTGGCCAAAGCCACCCTGGCTTTGGCCAATTATGGCTCTCTGTACTTACAACGCTGGGATTGGCCAAGCATGCGGGTCATAGTGCATGCTTGGCCAATCATCAGCCAGCAATGCACTGCGATGCCGCAGTGAATTATGGGCCGTGACGCACCACTCGAATTTGGCGCGAACGGCCCATAATGTTCGAAATTCAGCGAACAGCCAAACAGGCGATGCTCGACTCGAACTCGAAGCTCATCCCTAATGTACAGTTGGATAAATGGTTCTATATTTAGGATGTATCTAGTCAAAAAACCAGAGGCTCTGGATGGACAGTTGGATAAATAGTTCTATATTTAGGATGTATTTGGTCTATAAACCAGAGGCTCTGGATGTACAGTTGGATAAATGGTTCTATATTTAGGATGTATGTGGTCTATAAACCAGAGGTTCTGGGTGGCAGTTGGATAAATGGTTCTATATTTAGGATGTATCCCATCTATAAACAAGAGGCTCTGAATAGACATTTGGATAAATATTTTTATATTTAGGATGTATCTGGCCTATATAGCAGAGGCTCTGGTTGGACAGTTGGATAAATGGCTCTATTTTTAGGATGTATTTGGTTTATAAAGCAGAGGCTCTGGATGGACAGTTGGATAAATGGCTCTATATTTAGCATGACTCTGGTCTATAAACCAGAGGCTCTGAATGGACAGTTTGATAAATGGTTCTATATTTAGGATGTATCTGGTCTATAAACCAGAAGCTCTGGATGGACAGTTGGATAAATGGCTGTATTTTTAGGTTGTATCCAGTCTATAAACCAGTCCATGTTTAGATTTGTGCAGAAGTCCAACAGTAGCAGTTGGCAGATAGCTGTCGCCATTTTCCCACAATACTGACAAATGGAGATGGAGTTCTAGACTGAGGGAGAGGGGTGTGACAGGCAGTGCACACAGAGCCCATATAGCTCCCGTCTACTCCTCCTCATTCTAATTTTGCTTGGAAGTGCTCTGCCTCCTCATCTATCCTATTATTTGCAGATTGAGCTGGACTTAGAGCCAGAGGTGCACTTTCGTTCACCAAAATACAAACTGACAACAGTAGAAGCCATTTACTACACTGGTCTGAGAAAATGTAGTAGCTGAAAGTTTCACTCTTTTTGCCCTAAATAGCTGTTGTTGGGGTCTTCCTCAATGGAGAGGAGGCGGGGCTCAGTTCTGGCTGTACCTCCCCTATAGGGATGCCTGTATTTTAGGCTTCAGGGGGAAGGTGGAGCTGCAGCCAGCACTAATAGAAAAAAATAATAATTTTTGTACGGGGAGCAGGAAATGTGTACATTTCCCACCCTGCTCACACTCCCCCTCCCTGTACAGGGAGGGGGAGTGTGAGCAGAGTGGGCTGTGCATGCAGGGGAAAAAGGGGGCAAAGTATACAATGGGGGGGTGCACAGGAAGTGGTGAGGTATGTGCAGGAAAAAAGGGGGCAAAGTGTACAAGGGGGGTATGTATAGGGGAAAGGGGGGCACTGTATACAGGAGGAGAAGCAGTGTGTATAGGGAGCAAACTGTGCACAAATGAGGAGAGCAATGGAAGCAGAGGGAGGTGAGTACAGGCAGAGAAAACCAATTGGAATACATGTTCCTGCAGCCTACTGCCAAATTGGCTGCAGTGAGGGACATTATGGTGTGGTCTGCTACTGCACTTGGGTGCCAGATATTGTAAAGGAGGAAAGTGAGGGAGAGGCACTGTGACAAAGGCTTTTGGAGGGGACTGAATGCTAGCCTCTTGTCTACTGACTATGGGCCCTGGCTTTTAAGGGAACACTTCTCTTTGTGAGGCGTATGCCTGGGAACCCTTGGAGTAATGCTACTTTGGATTCAAATCCATGTCCCCCCGAAACACACAGATTTTGGGATCGATGTTAAGGGCCTATATGCCACATTTCCATCAAGGACTGCTTCACATTGTGGAACTCATAGCAGATGCTGATGTCATCAGCAAGCCACCTGTCTGGGGTTGTCTGCTATAATGTGTTTATTGTAAGTAGGTCTAGTGTGCCTCCTAAGGGTCTTTCACCCATTGTTAGTTGTGTGTTAATTAACTCACCTATTGTCTGAAGGTGTTCTGTGTTTATACTTATGATAATGTGTATTGTACCTTCTGAGCTTGGAGCCGGCAAATCTGACCTGCAATGAGACATCTGAGTCATCCTGGTGGTTAACCTTCCCGTAGCAGTATGATTATTTCAGATTTTAGGTGCTAAAAGCGGTACCATTATTTTGCTTTGAAATTTGGCGTTTTATATTGTAGGCCTGTAATTCTTAGGAATAACTCACTTAAATCTGTCCTAACAAGAGTCTAGTAGACATCCCGGGTATGATAAAGTTTGAAACACAAAATCATAAATTATAATATAGTAAATAACTATAATTAATAACAAATAATAATATAATAATAATAATAATTATTCAATATTATAATCAAATCAAAAACACTGACATTTGCTCAGTTGCAGAATTGTCGCTGTCATTACTTTCAGTGTTTGATGACGAATTTCCCAACAAATTGCTATCGCTCATTTCTGCGAGTGATTCTAATTTATTATCGCTGTTTTCTAGCTGGTCTAAAACCACTTTTGACATAAAGGGACACTTTTTAGTTGCTATGGACAATCTCCAAATTCCAGGCAGAAAAAACTGTATTTATAATATAAAAGTGCATGCAGGGCACTGGACAGACCACTAGGGACAAAGGGGATGTGTATTTTTTTTATACAGTACTGTAATCTGTAAGATTACAGTATACTGTATGTGTATTGTGTTTTTACATTTTTGAATTTGCCGCAACGTCGCAGGGAACGAAGCTCGGCGGCACTCGGGCACTGTGTGTGAATCGAGCGAGAAGATGGCTCGCACACACTGTGGGGAGACATCGCAGGATCCAGGGGACAAGGTAAGTAACTCTCCCTGTATCCTGCGATGCAGCCCGAGTCTGGCTCGGGGTTACCGCTTTTGGTACTGAAATCTTACCCCGAGCCAGACTCGGGAATACCGCCAGGGAGGTTAAGAATCCTCTGTGATGGGATTAGCCATGAGTCAGCTGTACCTCGTTAGCTAAACCATTGTGTGATGTTTTGGGTTAATATTTGGGTCATTGATAATGGAAAAGGAATACAACCTGCCCAAGAACCGCCTAATCTGTGACATGCCCACCAGGTGGAACTCTACGTTGGCCATGCTGCAGCGGCTGCACACGCAGCAGAGGGCCATCAATGAGTATCTGTTGCAATATGGCACCAGGACAGGGTCAGGGGAGCTTTGATTTTTTTCCCCACGCCAGTGGGCCATGATCAGGGATGCATGCACTGTCCTGTCACCATTTGAGGAGGCCACGAGGATGGTGAGCAGTGACAGTGCATGCATCAGTGACACTGTCCCTCTTGTCCACCTGTTGGAGCACACGCTGCATGGAATAATGGACAGGGCACTTGAGGCAGAACAGAGGGAGGAGGAGGACTTCCTTACCTCTCAAGGCCCCCTTTATCCAGACAGTGTTCCTGCTGGCCCGCCTATCACACAGGAAGAGGAGGAGGATTGTGTCAGCATGGAGGTGGAGCCTAGCACTTAGCATCAGCAGCAGTCTTCAAGGGATCAATTACAGTCCCAAGAAACACATGGACTTGTACGTGGCTGGGAGGAGGTGGCTGCGGATCATGTCGTCCTCAGTGACCCAGAGGACTCCGCACCGAATGCCTCAGCAAACCTACGCTGCATGGCCTCCCTAATCCTGCAAAGCCTGCGGAAGGATCCCTGTATTCGTGCTATCAAGGAGAGGGATCATTACTGGCTGGCAACCCTCCTTGATCCACGTTACAAGGGTAAGGTTGCGGACCTTATCGTGGCGTCGCAGAGGGAGCAGAGGATGAAACATCTTCGGGAGGCCTTGCAGAAACGTCTGTGCAACGCGTTCCCAGAGACTGGGAGGTTACAAATTCCTGGTCCTGGACAACGTGTTGCTGAGGCTTCGGTCAGTCAAAGAAGGAGCGGTGGAGAAGGTGGCTGTCTGACCGATGCGTTTAGACAATTTTTCTTCCCGCAGCCCCAAGGTATGATCGGTTCCAGCAACCATCGCCAGCGTCTGGTTTACATGGTGCAGGAATACCTAGGAGCAAGATCAGACTTGGACACCTTTCCCACCGAAAATCCTCTGGGATACTGGGTCTTGAGGATGGATCACTGGCCAGAGCTTGCACAGTATGCAATTGAGCTTCTGGCCTGTCCTGCATCCAGCGTTCTTTCGGAACACACATTCAGTGCTGCTGGAGGCTTTGTAACCGATCACAGGGTGCGCCTGTCCACCGACTCGGTCGATCGACTGACCTTCATAAAAATGAATCAGTCTTGAATCACCACCAGCTACCAAGCACCTGATGCTGATGTAACAGAATAATTTTCTTTGAAATGTCAGATCCCTTCAATACTGCCTATGCTGATGCAGAGTGACTATCCTGTTATGCTGAGTGACTATCCTCTTCCTCCTCAATGATCATGCTGATAGCATGTAAGAACATTTTTGTTTCTGGGCACCGCCACCAGTGGCTAGGGCCAAATTTTCAGCCCTGTTTAACAGGGGCGTGTAATTATAATTTTTAATGCAATACTTTGCAGCAGGGCTCATTCCTGCGCTCCAACTAGACTATCTGTGAGGGGTTGCAGTGTTGTGGCACCAGCACCAGTGCCTAAGGCCCAATTTTTCTGCCCCTGTTTAACAGGGGCGTGTAATTACAATTTTTAATGCAATACTTTGCAGCAGGGCTCATTCCTGCACTCCAACTAAAGTATCTGTGAGGGGTTGCAGTGTTGTGGCACCAGCACCAGTGCCTAAGGCACAATTTTTGTGCCCCTGTTCAACAGGGGCATGTAATTACAATTCTTGATGCAATACTTTGCAGCAGGGCTCATTGCTGCGCTCCAACTACAGTATCTGTGAGGGGTTGCAGTGTTGTGGCACCAGCACCAGTGCCTAAGGCCCAATTTTTCAGACCCTGTTTAACAGGGGCGTGTAAATAAAATTTTTGATGCAATACTTTGCAGCAGGGCTCATTCCTGCGCTCCAACTAGAGTATCTGTGAGGGGTTGCAGTGTTGTGGCACCAGTGCCTAAGGCACAATTTTTGTGCCCCTGTTCAACAGGGGCATGTAATTACAATTCTTGATCTAATAATTCACAGCAGGGCCCATTCCTGTGCCCACCAAGAGTAACTGTGAGGGCTTACAGTGTTGTAGCAACACCACCACCAAAGGCCCAATTCGTCTGCCCCTGTTCAACAGGAGCATGTAATTACAATTCTTGATCTAATATTTCACAGCTGGGCCCATTCCTGTGCCCACCAAGAGTAACTGTGAGGGCTTACAGTGTTGTGGCAACACCAACACCTAAGGGCCAAATTTCTGCAGAGTATATACGGCAGGCCCCTACTTTCAAACATCCAACTTACAAACGACTCCTACTTGCAAACGGAATGAGACAACAGGAAGTGAGAGGAAATCTACCCCTAGGAAGGGAAAGTCTCTCCTGTAAGTGTTAATATGGGAAAAAAGGTGTCTTCTCTCCACTGATGCTTTATCACCAATCCTTGTTTCAATAAAAAACCCAAATTTTCAAAAAACATTTGTCATTGGGATGGAAAGTGAGGTGAAATGTTCTGAGCAGGTGCACAGACAGCAAAACAAATGTTACAGGGGTGATAACCCTTCCCTATGTTTTCCAAAAAGCTTAAAAATAGATTTTTTGGCCGGAGCTACACTTTAAAAATGTACCAGTTCAAAATTACAAAAAGATTCTACGTAACAAAAAACATACAGTCCCTGTCTTGTTTGCACCGCCTGTATACTGCTGTTCAGAGTATATAGGGCCTGGGGGCCCCACGCCTTTTCTTTTTTTAATTTGGGTGCAGGGTTCCCCTTAATATCCATACAAGACCCAAAGGGGCTGGTAATGGACTGGGGGGAGGGGTACCCATGCCATTTCTCTCAATGATTTTCATCCATATTGCCGGGACCAGACATTACATTAAAGCTGCAGTTTTAAATGACTTTTTTTCCCTTTAGAAATATCATTTTGTGCAGGGACAGTTCTAAACATGGGAAACACGTGCCACTTCACAGGCATACTATAGACACCCCCCAGGTACGATATTTAAAGGAATATTTCACTTTTTTTTTTCACTTTAAGCATCATTAAAATCACTGCTCCCGAAAAAACTGCAGTTTTTAAAACTTTTTTCTTGCATTGATACATGTCCCCTGGGGCAGGACCCGGGTCCCCAAACCCTTTTTAGGACAATAACTTACATAATTAGCCTTCATAATTAGCACTTTTGATTTCGAACGTTCGAGTCCCATAGACTTTAATAGGGTTCTAAAGTTCGCGCAAACTTTCGGTCCGTTCGCAGGTTCTGGTGCGAACTGAACCGGGGGGGTGTTCGGCGGAGTGTGGGACGTTCCGTTACAGGCATAACATCAGTGAGGCAGGTAGTCAACACATGTGCTATAGACTGCACTATAGTGAAAATGTGTTGACTAACTTGACTCATTCTTGAAAAAAACTAAAAAACACTTTCTAATTTTTGGCTGCAATCTACTTGCGCTATCTTAGAAAAAGCAGCTTTGCAAAAAAGGAAGAAAAAATCCTGAGGAAAAAGGGATTATCCAATAAGCTTATTTGTACTTTGCAGAAAGAAGCTGACAAGAGCCCTCTATTTGCTATAACTCTTGGTGTACGTCAAAATGTTTTTTGCCCAGCAGTTGAGGCTTCCATCCTTGAGTTTCTTCATGACGGAATGGAGGAGGGTTTGGTAGTCAGCACTCTTAAAGTGGAAGTAAACCCTCCTATCATTTTCAGGCAAGGAAGCTGCCATCTTGGCCTCTGTTTAATCTTCAACTGCCATGATGCTGCACATGTGATCAGTTATGACACCAGCCATTGGATGGTTTGACAGTTTGGTTGAGAGCACAACCAATGTGACAGTTGGCATTCCCAGCATGCCGGGAATGTAACTGCTTTTTGAAACTGTTAAATCGATGGGTTTACTTCCACTTTAAGGCACAGGTGGCTGAATTCTTTGTTTTAGTATGTAGTAGCCATATTGTCTCTGCTACTTTCAGTGTTCACTTAAGGTCTGACACTGCTACAACAAAAATGTGTTGTCTTTGAAAACCTACCTAATAAAGACTTTTTTTGACTGGAAGCCAACCATATAGGGTTTCTGCTGCTGCTGCTGTATGTGAGCCAATGAGGAAAGTAAAGTAAATTACATATGTAATTTATTTGATGACACAATGGGGCTGATATATTAAGAACAATGCGTTGCGCTGGTTCATACCTTAATTGGTGCGCCGGATAAATCATTGATTGGGCGTGCGAACTGCAACGCGCAACGCAATATATATATGTAAACGGCAACTGGTGCCAGGGTAACTGCTGTATTCTCATTGATAACAGCGCACGCCCATCTCATTGGATGAGTCTTGTTAGGCAATTAGTAGGTGTTCTCACTTAATTAACCCTTGTGATGCTAATCTCATTCCTATTACTTCTAATATATCTTTAATATGTTTTTTTTTCTATTTTCACACAAATCTTTCAATACATTACAAAGAACAGAAAAGTGTTTCTAAACCCAAATTAATATTTTCAGATCTTGATCTTTAAAAGGTGACCATACACTGCAATATTAAAAATAAAATTAGAAAAAATTAGATTAGGCAGGAGCCTGTTTTATTTCCAAAAATGTGAATTGTTCAAGTGCGTATTCCTAATACCTATTTTGCTGAAAGTTTGAGTTGTACAGAGATTGGCCAATCAGATTGCATAGTCCATGACCATCTTAAGTGCCAAATTTGGAATGTAGATGTGCTATGACCCACTTGTATTTTCACAAGTGGACACAAGAACCTACATCTCTAGATACATATTTGTGCAGCACAGTGGTGTAGTGGTTAGCATTTTCACCTAGCAGCAAAAAGGGTCGCTGGTTCGAATCCCACCCTTGACACCATCTGCCTGGAGTTTGCATGTTCTGCCTGGGCCTGCGTAGGTTTCCTCCATAGTTACATAGTTAGGTTGAAAAAAAAACACAAGTTCAACCATAAAATAAAAAATAAAAATAAAACTCCGGTTTCCTCCCACAAGCTAAAAACATGCTGTAAATCGGATCCTGTCTAAATTGCCCCTAATATGTATGAATGTGTGTTAGGGAGCCATACAAACACCACCCCATGTTAAAAAAAAAAATCCTAATTTGCAAATAAGTATAATCTCTTCCTCAGAGAATTTAGCAGCAGTACAAGCAACTTCCTGTAGGGGCGTGATGTCATTCCTGTGTGCTGGCCACCGCTTTCCGAGAGCCACATATGCGCTTACCTGTGCGCACACAGCAGTTGTGCATCTCATATACACAGCGGTCGTGCATCTACATACATTTAGCTGCAGGAACTTTTTATGGAAATTAATAGTAAAGCAGATGCAGATTTCCAGGACTGGACTAACAAATGTTTCTAGTGAAAGGCAACTGGTGTTTTCTATTAAACAAGGTCTAAATGGGCCATTGACATGCATCACAGTTGTACTTAGGAATGTGTCTTTGCAAAGTTAAACTAAATGAAATCTATTCTTCTTTTTGCTTGGGGATAGAGTGCAGAGGGATTAGAAGTCTGGTCAGTTTTTGGGGATGTCTGCACCCCTGATAGGGTGAAGACAACTCCCAAATTTTTCACTTTGTTTTTTTTTTTTTGTTTCATAAATTTTTATTGAGTGAGATATGATAACATAAGATATCAGTTTATACGTATGAACATCAAAAATTCTTAACATAGGAAAATAGGACAAATCATGTCTTGTAAAAACATATGGTTCACATACAGTTACATCTAAAAAGGTATCCATGAGTGTTAGTAGTCAACATATTACACCAGTTGATTTTCCTGCTTTGTTCTAGAAGAATATTCTAGTCAATAAGGCACATTTTATTTGTCTATTCAATAATTATCTTTCCCTTTTCCCCTCTCCACCTCTCTGGGGAGGGGGAGGGGAGCAGAGAAGGAGGGGAAGAAAAAAAAAAGGGGGGGGGGTAGGGACAGAACAGTGAGTTAGGATTTCTCCAATATAGGATTTTCCCTTAAAGACATATATGGGTTAAGCTCCTTAGGAAAGAATACAGTTTCTACTCCATTACTTGTTTGTATGCCTGAGAGTTTTTGAAAGCAATTCAATCGTGCCAGGTTGTCGAGAATTTAATAATATTTTCTTGAGAGATACTAATGAGTTCTTCAATTTGTTCTATATTGTTTATTCTCCGAAACCATTCTATTTTTGTCAGTATTTTGTTAGATCGCCAGTGACAGGGGATACAGTGACGTGCAGCATTAATCATAAACATAGGTAATGACCAGGGATGAGCCGAACACCCCCCTGTTCGGTTCGCACCAGAACCTGCGAACAGACAAAATGTTCGTGTGAACTTTAGAACCCTATTAAATACAATGGACTCGAACATTCGAAATCTAAAGTGTTAATTATAAAGGCTAATATGCAAGTTATTGTCCTAAAAAGTGTTTGGGGACCCGGGTCCTGCCCCAGGGGACATGTATCAATGCAAAAAGAAGTTTTAAAAACGGCCGTTTTTTCGGGAGCAGTGATTTTAATAATGCTTAAAATGAAAAAATAAAAGTGAAATATTCCTTTAAATTTCGTACCTGGGGGGTGTGTATGATATGCATGTGAAGTGGCGCATGTTTCCCGTGCTTAGAACTGTCCCTGCAAAAAATGTCATTTTTGAAAGAAAAAAATGCATTTAAAACTGACTCGCGGCTATTAATGAATTGTCGGCTCCCGGCAATACATACAAAAGTCATTGATAAAAAAAAAAAATAAAAAAAGCGTGGGTGTTCCCCAGAATTCAATTACCAGGCCCTTCAGGTCTGGAATGGATATTAAGGGGAACCCTGCCGCAAATTAAAAAAAAAAATTGACGTGGGGTTCCCCCAAATATCCATTCCAGGCCCTTCAGATCTGGCATGGATTTTAAGGGGAACTCCACCCCAATTTTTTTTAAAAAAATGGCGTGGAGTCCCCCTAAAAATCCATACCAGACCCCTTATCCGAGCACGCAACCTGGCCGGCCGCAGGGGAAAAGGGGGGGACGCGAGAGCGGCCCCCCCTCCCTCCTGAACCGTACCAGGCCACATGCCCTCAACATGGGGAGGATGTCCCCATGTTGATGGGGACAAGGGCCTCGTCCCCACAACCCTTGCCCGGTGGTTGTGGGGGTCTGCGGGCGGGGGGCTTATCGGAATCTGGAAGACCCCTTTAACAAAGGGGACCCCCAGATCCCGGCCCCCCCCTATGTGAATTGGTAAGGGGAACATTGTACCCCTACCATTTCACGAAGAAAGCGTAAAAAAATGTTTAAAAAAAACACACAAACACCTTGAAAAAGTCCTTTATTTAAAATAATTAAAAAAAAACATTCCAGCGGTGAAATCCAGTGTCCCGCGGCGATCCCGATGTCCAGCGCTGTCCTTCATTGGTTGTGCCTGAGCGGACCTGATTGGGAACTCCCTCTCAGTATTTTAAATGTATAGACCCGCCCCTTCTAAAGTTCCCCATCAGGTCCGCTCCCTCGGTATGTCGGACCCGCCTACGTCATTGGCTTGAGCGGGGAACTTCCTTCACTATGTAAATTTAAATTACACAGTGAAGGAAGTTCCCCGCTTAAGCCAATGACATAGGCGGGTCCGACATACCGAGGGAGCGGACCTGATGGGGAACTTTAGAAGGGGCGGGTCTATACATTTAAAATACTGAGAGGGAGTTCCCCATCAGGTCCGCTCAGGCACAACCAATGAAGGACAGCGCTGGACATCGGGATCGCCGCGGGACACTGGATTTCACCGCTGGAATGTTTTTTTTTTTTTTTTTTTTTCAATAAAGGACTTTTTCAAGGTGTTTGTGTGTTTTTTTTAAACATTTTTTTACGCTTTCTTCGTGAAATGGTAGGGGTACAACATACCCCTTACCAATTCACATAGGGGGGGGCGGGATCTGGGGGTCCCCTTTGTTGAAGGGGTCTTCCAGATTCCGATAAGCCCCCCGCCCGCAGACCCCCACAACCACCGGGCAAGGGTTGTGGGGATGAGGCCCTTGTCCCCATCAACATGGGGACATCCTCCCCATGTTGAGGGCATGTGGCTTGGTACGGTTCAGGAGGGTACGGCCGCTCTCTCATCCCCCCCTTTTCCCCTGCGGCCGGCCAGGTTGCGTACTCGGATAAGGGGTCTGGTATGGATTTTTAGGGGGACTCCACGCCATTTTTTTAAAAAATTTGGGGTGGAGTTCCCCTTAAAA
Source organism: Rana muscosa (assembly GCA_029206835.1). Classification (NCBI taxonomy): domain Eukaryota; kingdom Metazoa; phylum Chordata; class Amphibia; order Anura; family Ranidae; genus Rana; species Rana muscosa. The sequence continues at coordinate 429,055,070 of CM055123.1, forward strand.
TCCATGCCAGATCTGAAGGGCCTGGAATGGATATTTGGGGGAACCCCACGTCAATTTTTTTTTAATTTGCGGCGGGGTTCCCCTTAATATCCATTCCAGACCTGAAGGGCCTGGTAATTGAATTCTGGGGAACCCCCACGCTTTTTTTTTTTATCAATGACTTTTGTATGTATTGCCGGGAGCCGACAATTCATTAATAGCCGCGAGTCAGTTTTAAAATACTTTTTTTCTTTCAAAAATGACATTTTTTGCAGGGACAGTTCTAAGCACGGGAAACATGCGCCACTTTACATGCATATCATACACACCCCCCAGGTACGAAATTTAAAGGAATATTTCACTTTTATTTTTTCATTTTAAGCATTATTAAAATGACTGCTCCCGAAAAAACGGCCGTTTTTAAAACTTCTTTTTGCATTGATACATGTCCCCTGGGGCAGGACCCCGGTCCCCAAACACTTTTTAGGACAATAACTTGCATATAAGCCTTTATAATTAACACTTTAGATTTCTCCCATAGATTTTTCGAATTTGCCGCGAACACCCCAATTTGTTCGCTGTTCGGCGAACGGGCGAACAGGCAATGTTCGAGTCGAACATGAGTTCGACTCGAACTCCAAGCTCATCCCTAGTAATGACTTCAGGTAAACTTTTCTGGGAATGGAATTAAAATGCAACAAGTATTGCGCAGGGCCAAATAATAGGTGTTCTGACGTGATTGAGATAATGGTTTCATGTACCAATTTCCAGAAGCTTTGAATTAAGGGGCAGGACCACCAAATATGGAGCATCGAGCCCTCCTCTTGTTTGCATCTCCAACACTTGTCAGAGCTTTGGGGATAAAATTTGTGTATGATATTGGGAGTTCTGTACCACCTGGTGAGAATTTTAAAACCACTCTCCTGGGTGGCTACATTTAGTGACCCTTTATGTGCGTACATGAATATTTTTTCCCAGTTTTCTTTCGTCAGAGTGATACCTAGATCACTTTCCCATTTTTGACACGACACACTGGAGAAATCCGTCAGTCCCTCAAAGAGCGAGTTATAAATGGTTGAAATGATATGTCTGTGGGGGGATTTTTTTGTACAAAGGTCTTCTAATGTTGTAAGAGGTCTTGTCCAGAATTGAGTCGTGTCTCGTTTAGTCAGGAAGTGTCTTATTTGGTTGTATGTCCATTGTGTGATTGAGAATGGTTTGATGACTTTATTTAGATCATCCCTGGTTAGAATTTTTCCGTCTTTTAGGAAATGATTGACCAATATGTCTTTGTGAGGCCAACAGTCTGATAAAAAGTTTTTTTCTAGACCAGGGGGGAAGTCTGGATTATTTCTTAGTGGCGTGAGTGGGCTCAGCCACGGCGATGGATTCACCGTTTTAAAAGTGTTGTGAAATGTCTCAAGAGTGGGACCTATAAGAGGATGTGATTCAATGTGTTTTGAGTAAAATTTGGGGTGGATCCAAGATAGGGACTTTAATTCTTGTGGGAACTGGATGTGTTCCAGAGTGACCCAATCTTTAACTTTTTGGTGTATGTTCCAATCCACTATTCGTGTTAGAAGTGTTGCTTGATGGTACTTTTTGAGATCTGGTAGAGCAATTCCCCCCCTGTTTTTGGGTAGGTTTAATCTAGTGAATTTTATTCTGGGAGGTTTGCCCCTCCAGACAAAGAGGGAACATGCCTTACGAAAGGATGAGAAGAAAGATGATGGTAATTTGATGGGAATTGTTTGCATGACATATAGGAATTTGGGTAGGATTGTCATCTTTATCAGTGAGGCCCTCCCAAACCAGGATATATTTAAACAATTCCACCTCTTCAGGTCTGCATGTGCTTCTTTTAGTATGGGGGTGTAATTTAATTGGTATAAATTGTTTAGGTTAGAGGGGATTTCAATTCCTAGGTATGTGATGTTTTGATTTGCCCAAGTAAATGGGAAGTTTTTTTTGCATAATTCTACTGAGCTTGTGGGTAGTGTGACATTTAGGGCGTTAGATTTGGAATGGTTGATTTTTAAATTTGAGAGTAATTGGAAATGTTCTAAGTCTTTCAAGAGATTTGGCAGTGATATATGAGGTTCCGAGAGAAAAAGAAGCATATCATCTGCGAACGCTGCGATTTTATATGTTTTGCTGTGAATCTCAATCCCCCTGATATCATTGTTATCTCTGATCCTGTTTAATAGTGGTTCTAGAGTTAGAACAAATAATAATGGGGACAAGGGGCATCCCTGTCTTGTGCCGTTTCGTAAATTGAAGGCGTTCGACAGATGACCATTGACACGCACTCGAGCTACAACTCCCAAATTTTGCCACTTTCTCCTTCAAATGTATTCACTTCCTGTCACATAGCCAAACAGGAAGTGAGGGTAAATCGCTACCAATGTCTTTCCTTGGGGACACACAGGTCAATCTAAATAGTTTCCCCATTATGTAAATTGCACTCCAGCATTTTGCTGGGTACACCTAAATTATTAGGTATCTTGGACTTGGGGGTTTATTTACTAAAGGCAAATCCACTTTGCACTACAAGTGCACTTGCTGGATATCCGAGGGGGACATGAAAGGAAAATAAAGAAACACCATCTTTGCTTCTACATGATTGGATTTTAAAATCACCAGTGCTTCCCCCCAGATTTTCAGCAACTACCCTTGTACTGCAGAGTGGATTTTCCTTTACTAAACCCCAAACTACCTAATGATTTGGGGTGTACACAACAAAGTGCAACTTGCTTAATGGTGACACTAGTTAGATTGATCTGTGTGTCCCCAAGAAAAGACATTGGTAGGGTTTTACCTTCACTTCCTGTTCAGCTGTGTGACAGGAAGTGAAGCCAATTTTAAGAAAAGGGACACAAAGCCCAACCTAAAAAAGACAAGCAGGGGTTCTAACACTCACTTGGTTTCCCTCTAATGCCCACAATTGGAATAGTATTGCCTTGAGCTAGATTTTAGTGCAGTGCTCTAAATCAGTTCTTCTCAAGTACCCCCAACAGTTCATGTTTGCAGGTTTTCCTTCATCGTGCACATGTGCTTTAAATCACAGTCAATGGTTTACTATTTTGGACAGCAATTCTAGATAACATAAATTCACAAAACATGTCCTGTCGGGGGTACTTGAGGACTGAGGCTGAGAACCACTGCAGTAAAAAGGAAAACTGAATACTTACCGCTCTGTATTTTTCCTTTCCTGGTGACTATCCATGGCAGCACACAATCCATGCATATGCTACCATGAAGGCACCAGGAAAGTAACTTTTAGACAAATCACACCTGTTTTGTTTTGACATGCCAATCAGCCTAGTTAAGCTGCAGCTGTGAAATTTGTTGCATGGAAAACAAAAAACAAACATCAAAATTTGCATCAAATTTTATTGGTCAACAAAACAGGACTTGGAAAAGAGCAAGGTAAGCAAAAAACATGTATGTTAATTTGAAACATTAGTCACAACATCTTGAGAAAGATTTTGCAAAATAATGCAGCACAGACAATTAAATCAAAGTGAACAAACGACACATTAACAACATCAAAAATATTTCAGGGGAAAATATCCCACACCCCAAAAAATACAATAAACCAAAGTAAAAAAAAAACATCTGTTTTGCAAAGACATAACAAACAAAATACAAAGCCAAAATACATGTGTTACAAACTCAATAAGGACACCAAAATTTACTTTTTGCCGGCCACACACACACAATCTTGCCTCTTTTCAGGGCAAGGTAGAGAATGCTATCTGCAAGCTTTATATAACATAGGTTTGTGTGCTAATGAGGCAATTGAAAACACATGCACAGTCCATGAAACACACAAAATGCAAGTTCACCCAATGTAGAGAATAAACTTCAAAGTGGGTACACCTGTTAAGGATGTCCCTAAATTACTAACCCAAATAACACGCTCTATGAGCATGCTCAGAAACATCCTAGTGCTGTTCACACACAAAAAGCAGCAAAAAAAGCAAAGTCCCTGAGCATGCTCAGACCAACCCAAATGCAACTAGCACAAAATAAGCCACCCCTGTCCAAAATCAAGCACATCATCCAGCATGCTACTAAATTAGAGATGGGGCAAACACCCCCCTGGTCCAGGGGGGCAAACAAAGAGCGTAACATGGGCAAAAGTTAGACAACAAATACCATTGCAGTCTATAGGAACTGACTTGTTAATTTTGCTAGTCCCCACTTGGCTGGCTTATCTTCTAGTTATTGGCCTTAAAATAGGTATGGGGGCCCAGGTCCCACCCTAAGGGACATATGTCAATGTCACCAATTTGGAGAACCCCAAAAACGAAATAGAAGTGCCTTTAAATATGCCAAATTGCGTAAGGGCCAGTTTGCACCACATGCAGTCCAGTGGGTTTTTTTATGCCTCAAAAACGCATGGAAAAGTAGGTTATATGTTTTTCAATGGAAAAGTTCCCACCATTGCTTGCAGTTCCAGAAAATAAAGTAGAACACGCTGCATTTTTCCTGCACTGCACTGGAATCGCACATGAATGCATCCGAAACACACATGCAGAAAAGCACCTGGACTGCGTTTCTATAGAGTGAACTTGCCCTAAAGCTATTAACGTGGGGGGGGGGGGGTTACTCTGCCTGTAAAGTGGTGCATCCGTAGCATGTATCCAAAATGCTGCTTCAAAGATGTACGGCTTTAGAGCAAACTTACAAATCGACATTGCAGCGGCAAGATTTTAGCTAAAAATAAAAAAAAAGCCTGCCCCCCCAATACATACAAGGCCATTTGGGTCTGGAAAGGCGTAAAATGAGAACCCCCACATGAAAAAAAACACCCCCTCCCACGCACTAACAAACCGCTAGCCAAACACAGCAAGCCAGCTAATGAAAGGGGTGGATGCTTGGGGGCAGGAGGGGCTCAGGCACCCCAAAAGTGGTTTGGATTGGTAAAGGATGCTCACAGCCTTTGGAAAATAGAATGGAGTGTAGAGTTCCCCTTTAAAAGCAAAAACTAGCCCAAATAAAACATATGCATTAGAGGGGGAAGGTTAAATGCCCTTTCATGAGGCGCTAGAGTAGCGAGAGTCTTTTTACATAATTTTAACAAGGTACATGTAACATGTTAACAACGTAACACGCTAACATGACCTGTGTGCAAATATCCTTAAAAAAAGACAAGTTTAGAGGTGCGCCTGTTCAACCCACGCAAATGCATTTACGTTACTTGACATTTACTAAGATTTTTCCGGCGCAGTGAACCAACGCATTTGAACGTGTGCAAATGACGCTTGCGCATGCGCAGTGCATAAAAAGACCTCACGCTATTCTAATTTTACGTTTACTTGCAGGCGCAGCAGGCTTGTTCTGAAAAAATTACTTTCTCATTCTATTTTGGCCATATTTGTTACTTGGGCAGTTGTTACTATACTTCCTCACATCACCCCATAATATTGGCACTTCCAGCTTCTTTTCATTTTGATTTGAAGATGCCTTGCGCCAGGTCCATAGTGGTGCACTGATCGCCTCCTCCCGTGCGCCGAGAACACTTTAGTAAATGGGGAATAGCACTATGTTACCGGCGCAAAGGTTTGGTAAATACCAAAACGTACGTTGCGCCTCCCGGTGCGCCTCAACTCAAGGCGCAAACGGTTTGTAAATCAGCCCCAATGTGTGGTCTCTGATGCTGACCCTGAGAATTGTAATGTTATCTGTTGCCCCAGTGGCAAGGTCTGTTTGGGCGAAACACGTATGGCAGCGTTTCAGCAGTGACGTCATCCCACGGGATGTTCAATGTGGGAGTTTTTTTACATGCCGTTTGACTTTTATCTATGTGAGTAGATGCCTTATTTTATTAAATATAGGTCTTTTACTGCACCACAAGCAATTCTCTCTTCCTCTTTTATATGCTGCCTTCTTTGTGGCTGAGCGGTGGACTGCCTATTTAAACTGTTGAGAAGGACGGCTCTCAGTGGCATCTTGAAATAGTGGAGATACACGCATACCCTTCCATACATTTCTCCAGTTTGGTTGCCTTTCTCTGTACTTTCTCCAGTTCCCCGATATTCTTATTGGGCCCCGATTCTCAAAAAGGATATCGGGGAACTGGAGAAAGTGCAGAGAAGGGCAACCAAACTGATAAAGAGGCATGGGAGGAGCTCAGTTATGAGGAAAGATTAGAGCAAATGAATCTATTCCCTCTTGAGAAGAGATTAAGGGGGGATATGATCAACATGTACAAATTCATATGTGGTCCATATAGTGAACTTGGTGTTGAGTTACTCACTTTAAGGTCATCACAGAGGACAAGGGGGCACTCTTTACATCTAGAGGAAAAAAGATTCCATCTCTAAATACGGAAAAGTTTCTTTACAGTAAGGGCTGTGAAAATGTGAAATAGACTCCCTCCAGAGGTGGTTCTGGCAAGTTCAGTAGATTGGATTCTTTCCTAAATGTACATAATATAACTGGGTACTAACATATATAGGTAAAGTTGAGCTATGGAAAATCCGATTGCCTCTCGGGGGATCGGGAAGGAATTTTTTCCCCTGCTGTAGCAAATTGGAGAATGCTTTGCTGGGATTTTTTGCCTTCCTCTGGATAAACTGTGGGTGAAGGATTGTGTATATGGGATTGTAGTATTATTATTTATTTATTTATTTTGGTTGAACTAGATGGACTTGTGTCTTTTTTCAACCTGACTAACTATGTAACATTTGGGCAGCGAGCTGTGGGAGTAGAGGTTCTGATCCAGGGGTCTCAAACTGGAGGCCCTCCAGCTGTTGCAAAACTACAAGTCCCATGAGGCATTGCAAGGCTGACAGGTACAACCATGACTTCCACAGGCAGAGGCTCTATCTTAGAAAAGATAGGCCTTTGCAACAGCTGGAAGGCTGCCAGTTTGGGACCCATGCTCTAATCCAACCACCTGTTGTACAGGATGGCATATTACAGATGTGGAAGCTGACTTCCATTCACTTTCCATTTAAGGTGTGTGGAGGCTTACACTCATTTATCCATCCATCCAGCTATTAAATTGTGTAATTGAAGATAGCAGATTCTAACCATTCATCCATCCATTGGTGAGATGTGCCCCCCATAAGTGCTGTTAGACGTCTTTGGAATAGGGGGTATAACCCTCTGGCAGGCAGAATCTGTGTTACACATTTGGATGCACTTGTGGTAATGAGGATTTTTTACCTGTGAATTGCATTTTCGTTGAATTATGCCTCTTGAAAGACGTTCACTGGCAAAATTTATTTTCCCTGGGCTATTTATCTATTTTTTTCTTCCTTTTGATAGTATTGGGACTTTTTGATTTGGATTTATTTTGATTGATTGGCAGCACTGAACTTATTTATATGACGGCGCAACACATGTATGGGTTTATATACTTTCTAGTGTGGATAATTAGTGAGTGCGGCTGTCAGCCCTGGAATATGCTTCACATCACTTCCTTAAAGTGAAGTTCCTACTAAAATACATTTTTTAAAAGTCGGCAGCTACAAATACTGCAGCTGCTGACTTTTAATAAAATCGGAAACTCACCTGTCCCAGGGTCCAGCAATGCGGGGAAACAAAGCCCCGCTCGTCTCCTCCTCCTCTCAGCGGCGCCGGAATCTCTACTGTGGGCGCCCGGCTGTGGTTTCATAGCCGTGCACGCACTGCGCGAGCCGCGCTGCACACCGTGATGGGCCGAGCAATCATCTGGAACCAGTGATGTGTCCCAGATGATTGCCGAGAGGTAGGGGGGAGAGGTGACCTTCCTTCCGGGGGCACGGTGGCCAGGGAGGAAGTGGGAGCTGAAACCCTCTAAAAAGAGGGTTTCCGATCTCCCCCGAAAAATGACATGCCCAATATGGCATGTCAGGGGGTCACCTTCCCTTAAAGCGGAAGTTCCATTTTTGAGTGGAACTCCGCTTTAAGCATATACAGGAAATTATGTGAAGCATATACAGGAAGTGATGTCAAGCACGTAAAGGAAGTGATCTAGGATGCAGACAGGAAGTTCCGGATGAGAGGTGAGATGCGAGGAAGTACAGAGAAGACATTGTTGGAAATGGCAGCAGAGGAGGTAATAAGATATTACACTTTCGATGTATTATGAAACCATGTACAGTTTTAATGCATCCTCTAAGCATGCAGTTTAAAGAATTTTTGTTTATTTAATATGGACCTTTTAGGCTGCCTGAAAAGACCCTTTTCCTACAGACATTATTGGTACATATCCTTCAGGCTCTGTGTTTGACAATCTCTTGCCTATTAGCCTAGAAAATGACCATTACTGATATCGAAGGTACGGCTTCAGGATTCAAACCTTATTAGCAGTTGCTGAAACAAACAGGTACATTCGGCTCATCCCTCTTTTTAATTATGGCAAAACAAAAGAATGAAAAATACAGTGAAATTGATGCACACATTCACAACATACACATAATAATGTTATAATTGAGTTTTTGACAATGTTCTAAAATGGTTACCAATATACACAGGACTCATTTATTTAATATCGTTCATGTCCCTTTATGGTAAACTTACACATTTGACATCACTGTAAATCAATCTGGTCTAGTCTAGCCCACTGAATTATGACTTCTACGGCATATGTTAGGCAAGGTTGGATTGATACGGTGAAGGACATCTGGACATCTATATACCAATATAAAAAAAAATTTGAAGCACTTTTCTTGGGCTGTACAACCAACAGAAATTTTATGAGATAGAGTAAATGCTTTCTCCCGATACTCCATGCTGAATTTTGTGCCTAATTCTCGTTCTCAAGTAATTGTATACGGTGGGAGATTGGGGTGAGTAAGAGTAGACAATATTGAGTAAATTTGGGAAATCGAGTGAGGTGGGGGCGAGTCACAGAATAATAGTTCCTCTAAGGGAGTAGGATGAGAAACCAACCTGCGTCTGTCCAGGAAAGATTGGATAAAAAGAGGCGAGTTTTTGGTTCAAGAACCAAATCTGTATTCCAGGTAAACTGGAGATAATTTTGAGGAGGGCCAGAGAGAGAATGGGCAGAAGAAAATATTGGCGCTGGAAAGCTTCACTCCAGGGACCAATAAGGGATCTATGTATACCAATGGGAAAAGACGAACTGTCAATAGTGGTGTCATTGGGCCTACCTATACAGACATATTGGAAGTAGCGATCCACTTATTCCACTAAATTAGGGTTTAGTCTATAGGTGGCAACACAAAACCCGTGTCCTTCAGTTTATTTGGTAATGTCCATGGGAGAGCTCAGAGATCACGTTGGGATAAAGACTGATTGATCTGGACCCACAACTTACATGGAAAGTTATGGAACCAGTTGAGACGCCTCGTCAGGACTGATGCTTGATAATAAAGTGAATCGTTTGGAGCACCTGTGCCTTCTTTCTGGTTAGAGACAATATTTTACTATTCAGGTCGAGGTTGTATCGAAATCCAGACAAAAGTAGTAAAGAGTTTGCAATTTAAAAAAAAAAAAAAAAAAAAAAAAAAGGAAGATGGGCCCCAAATTGGAATAGTTTAAAAAGCATCCAAAAATCTGTCAATGGGGTCCTTATTAAAGAGGAATTGAATATTCAGAGAAAAGTGGTGAGACAAATCAGATATCAGAATATGAACCCCCAGAAATTACAAAGCTGAAGAGCAAATTCGAAATGGAAAATTAATCTTCAAAAGCTGAATGGATGACATGGAAAGAGAAACACAGAGTATGGGGCAGTGGATACACAAGGAAGTACTTAACTCGGTAAGAGTGGATGGATACTGGGGCTGCAACTAACGATTATTTTCATAATCGATTAGTTGGCCGATTATTGTTTCGATTAATCGCCTTCTCCGACAGCTCTCCTCCTATCCACACTACATTCTCTTACAGCTTTCCAACACCATTCACACTACATTCTCCGACAGCTCTCCTCCACAATCCACACTACATTCTCCGACAGCTCTCCTCCACCACCCATACTACATTCTCCGACAGCTCTCCTCCACCATCCACACTACATTCTCCGACAGCTCTCCTCCCACCATCCACACTACATTCTCCGACAGCTCTCCTCCCACCATCCACACTACATTCTCCGACAGTTCCCCTCCACCATCCACACTACATTCTCCGACAGCTCTCCCCCCACCATCCACACTACATTCTCTGACATCTCTCCTCCATCATCCCCACTACATTCTCCGACAGTTCCCCTCCACCATCCACACTACATTCTCCGACAGATCTCCTCCATCATCCACACTACATTCTCCGACAGCTCTCCTCCACCATCCACACTACATTCTCCGACAGTTCCCCTCCACCATCCACACTACATTCTCCGACAGATCTCCTCCATCATCCCCACTACATTCTCCGACAGTTCCCCTCCACCATCCACACTACATTCTCCGACAGCTCTCCTCCACCATCCACACTACATTCTCCGACAGCTCTCCTCCACCATCCACACTACATTCTCCGACAGCTCTCCTCCACCATCCACACTACATTCTCCGACAGCTCTCCTCCACCATCCACACTACATTCTCCGACAGCTCTCCTCCACCATCCACACTACATTCTCCGACAGCTCTCCACCATCCACACTACATTCTCCGACAGTTCCCCTCCACCATCCACACTACATTCTCCGACAGCTCTCCCCCCACCATCCACACTACATTCTCCGACATCTCTCCTCCATCATCCCCACTACATTCTCCGACAGTTCCCCTCCACCATCCACACTACATTCTCCGACAGCTCTCCTCCCACCATCCACACTACATTCTCCGACAGCTCTCCTCCCACCATCCACACTACATTCTCCGACAGATCTCCTCCACCATCCACACTACATTCTCCGACAGACAGCTCTCCTCCACCATCCACACTACATTCTCCGACAGATCTCCTCCCACCATCCACACTACATTCTCCGACAGCTCTCCTCATCCATCCACACTACATTCTCCGACAGCTCTCCTCCACCATCCACACTACATTCTCCGACATCTCTCCTCCACCATCCACACTACATTCTCTGACAGGTCTCCTCCCACCATCCACACTACATTCTCCGACAGCTCTCCTCCATCATCCACACTACATTCTCCGACAGCTCTCCTCCACCATCCACACTACATTCTCCGACAGCTCTCCTCCACCATCCACACTATATTCTCAGACAGCTCTCCTCCACCATCCCCACTACATTCTCCGACACCTCTCCTCCACCATCCACATTACATTCTCCAACAGCTCTTCTCCCCATCCACACTACATTCTCCGACAGCTCTCCACCACCATCCACACTACATTCTCTGACAGCACTCCTTCCACCATCCACACTACATTCTCCAACAGCTCTCCTCCCACCATCCACACTACATTCTCCGACAGCTCTCCTCCACCATCCACACTACATTCTCCGACAGCTCTCCTCCACCATCCACACTACATTCTCCGACAGATCTCCCACCATCCACACTACATTCTCCGACAGATCTCCTCCTACTATCCACACTACATTCTCCAACAGCTCTCCTCCACCATCCACACTACATTCTCCGACAGTTCCCCTCCACCATCCACACTACATTCTCCGACAGCTCTCCCCCCACCATCCACACTACATTCTCCGAAATCTCTCCTCCGTCATCCCCACTACATTCTCCGACAGTTCCCCTCCACCATCCACACTACATTCTCCGACAGCTCTCCTCCACCATCCACACTACATTCTCCGACAGATCTCCTCCACCATCCACACTACATTCTCCGACAGCTCTCCTCCACTGTCCACACTACATTCTCCGACAGCTCTCCTCCACCATCCACACTACATTCCCCGACAGCTCTCCCCCCACCATCCACACTACATTCTCCGACAGCTCTCCTCCAACATCCACACTACATTCTCCGACAGATCTCCCACCATCCACACTACATTCTCCGACAGATCTCCCACCATCCACACTACATTCTCCGACAGCTCTCCTCCACCATCCACACTACATTCTCCGACAGCTCTCCTCCACCATCCACACTACATTCTCCGACAGATCTCCTCCACCATCCACACTACATTCTCCGACAGATCTCCTCCACCATCCACACTACATTCTCCGACAGCTCTCACCATCTCGATCCAGTGATGTGAAGGGGTGCCCCGTCTCTCCAGGGACTCTTACTCCTCATTGGCTGAGACAGTAGCAGCAGGAGCCATTTGCTCCCACTGCTGTTAATCACAGCCAGTGAGCCAATGAGGGGAGAGGGTAGGCCAAGGCTCCATGCCTGAATGGACTCGCAGAGTTGTAGCTCAGGAACGAGCCCGCCTGGTTGACCCCATAGCAAGCGGTTTACTCTGAGGGCACTCAGCAGGTGGGAGGGGCCAGTTGCGCCAGCGGGGGACCTGAGAAGAGGAGGATCGTGGTGCTCTGTGCAAAACTATTACACAGAACAGAAAAGTATAACATGTTTACTTTAATATGCGTGAGGAAAGCTCACCCATATGAATTCTCTGGTGCCGCACAAGGTTGTCTTTCAGAGTGAAAAATTTCCCGCAGTCTGAACATGAAAGAAGGATGTTCAATGAGGCATTCTTTAGGAGTGAAAGATTTCTTGCACTCTGAAAATCACTAAGGACACTCACCCATGTGAACTATTTGATGTTTAACAAGGGCTGCTTTGTAAGTGAAAGATTTCCCGCACTCTAAACATGAATAAGGACGCTCGCCTGTTTGAATTCTCTGATGTTTAAGAAGATCTACTTTCCGAGTGAAAGATTTCCTGCACTCTGAACATGAGTAAGGACGCACACCTGTGTGATATCTTTGATGTTGCAAAAGATTTCCTTTTTTATGGAAAGATTTCCCACATTCTAAACATGAATAAGGACGCTCCCCCGTGTGAATTCTTTGATGTTGCACAAGGCTTTCTTTCTTAGTGAAAGATTTCCCGCACTCTGAACATGAATAAGGACGCTCACCCGTGTGAATTCTCTGGTGTCTAACAAGATGGTATTTATTTCGGAAAGACTTCCCACACTCTGAACATGAATAAGGACGCTCATCCGTGTGAACTCTCAGGTGCCGAATAAGTTTTCCTTTCTGAGTGAAAGATTTCCCGCACTCTGAACAAGGGAAAGGACGCTCACTCGTGTGAATTCTCTGGTGCTGAATAAGTTTTTCCTTCTGTGTGAAAGATTTCCCGCACTCTGAACAAGGGAAAGGACACTCACTCGTGTGAACTCTCTGGTGCTGAATAAGATTTGCTTTCTGAGTGAAAGATTTCCCGCACTCTGAACAAGGGAAAGGACGCTCACTCGTGTGAACTCTCTGGTGCTGAATAAGATTTGCTTTCTGAGTGAAAGATTTCCCGCACTCTGAACAAGGGAAAGGACGCTCACTCGTGTGAACTCTCTGGTGCTGAATAAGATTTCCTTTCCGAGGGAAAGATTTCCCGCACTCTGAACAAGGGAAAGGACGCTCACGCGTGTGAATTCTCTGGTGATGAATAAGTTTTTCTTTCTGAGTGAAAGATTTCCCGCACTCTGAACATGAATAAGGACGCTCACCTGTGTGAATTCTAAAATGTTTAACAAGGTCTGCTTTGCCAGTGAAAGATTTCCCGCACTCTGAACATGAATAAGGACATTTCCCTGTGTGAATTCTCTGGTGATAAATAAGTGTTCCTTTCTGAGTGAAAGATTTCCCGCACTCTGAACAAGGGAAAGGACGCTCACCTGTGTGAACTCTCTGGTGCCGAATAAGATTTCCTTTCCGAGTGAAAGATTTCCCGCACTCTGAACAAGGGTAAAGACACTCACCCATGTGAATTCTAAAATGTGTAACAAGGGCTGCTTTCTGAGTGAAAGATTTCCCGCACTCTGAACATGAGAATAGATGGTCACCTCGGTGATCTCCTTCATGGGGTGAGGAAGATTCCTCGGGATTAGAAGGATCTGGTGATCTATCTGCAGTGTGAGATCTTACATGGATATTTACAATCATAGGATGTGATTGATGAGAAGATTCCCCCTGATCAGAGGGATCCATTGATGTCTCCGGACAGGAAGGTCTGTGATGTAGATTTTGTGGATTTGGATTTCCTCCTGGAGGATCCTGTGTGATGACATTATCTTCTGACTTACAATCAGCAGATAATAGAAGATGTCTCTCCGAGGAATTCCTGACATCACATCCATCTGTTGGAAAGAAGGAAAAAATATATAAAAAATCTCAGTAGATGACAAATAACTGGAGTTTTAGCTCCTCCCCCCCGTCAGTGGAATAAGTGGAAATGCCGATCTCACAGCTGGGCTCCTGTTCTCCCTCCAAAACCAATCAGAAAAGTCTTCACACCGAGTCCATATATGATCTGCTAATTCTAGAATAAGAAATACTTATGACTGAGGCTTCATTATCCAAAACGCGTTAGTGGATTGTTACTCCATCGGATTGGCTGGATTTTATATGATGAAGAGTTTGCAGATTATATATGGACTCCAAGCTGAGTCAGCAAGAAAAAAAAGTCACGTTGGTCTAACAGTCACCACTTTCACAGAGCTCTGGCATGGAACTGGGTACAACTGTAATATCAAAATATGGAGAGAAAAAAACTTCCTCCAAGATTTACAATGCTGGTGTCCTAGGGTGTCACCATCCCCCCTCCATCAGTGTGGAGACAACCTAAGCTGTTAGGGCAAGTGATGCTTTGAAGCACCACTAAAGTGACATGGGGTATAATTTTGAAGCGAAGCAAAAGCATTGCACGATCCACATTGGTTCATGTATGGGCTCTGTCAGACGGATCGCTGATCGATCATTAAGAGAGTCCGGGAGCAGAGACAGCAAAAGAATGAGCGCAGGGGCGGCATGACAAGTGGGACAGGCAGCAGCTTAGTTAGGCTGTGTTGCTTTAAGGAAAGGGGAGTGGTCTAGGGGCCGGGAGGAAGGTCAGCAGAAGTTTAGTGTGGGGAGGAAGTGACGATTTCAGCATTCCTCTAGGACGCACGAGGTAGAAGCTTGCTTGGAAGCCTCCTCTGCTGTTATGGCCGGGTTAATGGAGCAACTGAGGGCAGCGTTATCAGAGCAGGGCGCCGAGTGGTTACAGGACCAGGTCGCAGCGGTCCTGGAGGAACAGGCGGCGGTACCCGCCGGGGGGGGGTAATACAGCGACGAGCGGTACAGCCCTGACGCCAGAGAGTTCCGTTCGGAGACCCAACAGGGGCCCTCCGGCTACCTCCCCGCGTCGCACTCAGCCTGTGGCGGCGGGGGGGGGGGGGGGCCGGGAGGAATCCACGCCGAGGACGGAGCTCGGCGGTGGGGGAGACGAGCGGCTCTCTTGCCTCCTCCCCTCCCGCGCGTCGGAGATGCGGTGGCACGAGGTGGCCGAGACTGCGAGGGAAGGTCGGAGCAGTCGTGCGGCCCAGCGCGGAGGACCCAGTCCACGGGCCGGTGGCCTTGAGGCGGTGGCGGCCAGGGGTCCGGTTGTGTCGGCGGGACGATCGGTGAGGGGTGCAGTGTCGACGAGGGTGAATGGAGGAGGTCCAGCGGATGACACCCGTGCCAGGGGGCGGACCCGGAGTCCATCGGTGGAGGTCGCGAGTGGGTCGGGCGTGCCAGGATCGAGGGGACGGGACGCACAGCCACGCCGGCCCTTGCCCACCGGGTCGCGTCCGCACAGGGTGCAGCTAGCGCATGCGTCGGCAGAAGTGGGTGACGACAGGTCGGAGGGTGAGCTGTCCGGGTCGGATGGTGGTGAGGACTCGGGACAACAGGCGGCGATGGAGTCTAGTTCGGCGGCTCGTGGACCCAGTCCAAGGCAGCCCGGTAAGTCTAATTCTACAGCTAATATTTGTACACTTTTACAGGATTTATTGGGGCAAAGTAGTGTTGGGGGGGTTCAGTTACAAGTGTGTCCCCGGGGGTGCTTCCTTCCCCGGTAAGGCAGGGGGCAGCGGGGGAGACGCAGGATTTGTGGTCTGGGTTAAGAGAGTTGGTCAGGCGGTTTGAGCCGGGCGACTCAGTGTTTCCCACGGGGGCGTGGGTTCAGCAAGGGGGTTCATCTCTGGCAGTGGTGGTGGGCGGGGGGCCAGTGACGGCTCCATTAGCCTCTAGTGTACCCGTGGGTGGGGTGACAGGAACGGTGCAGGCCCCCTTACCGGGGGAGGCTACCGCGGCAGGCGGGCAGGATGCTTCGGGGGAGAAGAAAAAGGAGGCGGTCAGGCTTGCGGATGCCGCGAAAAACGAGATGTTTTGAGGCGCCGTTGGGAGCTCACCTCAAGGCGGAAGTCAGAGAGAAGATCTGGAAGGGTAAGTATGTGGAGATCTTTACGTTGCTCCCCTTAGAGAAATTCAACCTGGATAGGGTGAAGCCGGAGGAGAGCAAGGACGACGAGGAAAAGCGTCGTTATCGTCTTATTCCCCGCACATTTACCAACTGGCTGCAAGCATTTGCGATCATGGCCTGTGTGATAGGGGAGAAGGCCCCGGAACATTGTTCTGGGCTGTTCATTTATTTGGAGGCCGTTTGCGAAGCATACAGGACGTATGGGGGGGTAGCTTGATTACGGTACGATGAGCAGTTCCGGCAAAGGATGGCCATCAGACCAGGGCTGCGATGGGATCACAAGGACATCAACTTGTGGATGAGACTGATGACGGCATCTCGTGCCTCCAATCAGTTTTTTCAGGGGGGAGGGGGGGGTGGTTTTAGGTGCCGCGGCCTCAGGACAACCGACCGAGAAAAAATGGGGCTACTGCTGGCAGTTTAATGAGGGCACGTGTAAGTACGGCGCAAGCTGTCGCTTCAAGCATGGGTGTTCAGGGTGCAGGGGCAGCCATGCCTCTTCCAAATGCTTCCGGCGCGGCGAGGGCCGCGCCGGAGATTCTGCGGGTAAAGGGAATGATGCCAATTCGGGTGGAAAGGATGCTTCCCTTTCTCAATAGATATCCCGATAGGGGTGCCGCTAGGTTGTTAGAGGAGGGCTTCGCCAGCGGGTTCAAGATTCCTTGTTCACCCTTTGCCGTTCCCCCGGCGGCCAGGAACCTCCGATCCGCCCTGCTGCAGCCCTTGGTGGTTTCAGAGAAATTGGCTAAGGAAGTGCAGTTGGGGTGCATGGCTGGGCCGTTCACAGAGGTTCCAATGACGGATTTGGTGAATGATGCTATTGCGCCGGAGGACTGCACGGTATCGTACACTTCCTTTGACGCTGCGGTGGCATGGGTTCGCAGGTGTGGTTGTGGAGCGCTCTTGGCCAAGGCTGATATTGAATCGGCATTTAGGTTGCTCCCGGTACACCCGGACAGTTTCCGTTTTTTGGGCTGTGAATGGGAGGGAGCTTACTATGTGGACCGTTGTTTGCCCATGGGATGCTCTATCTCTTGCGCGCTATTTGAGACTTTCAGCTCGTTCCTGGAATGGGTGGTCAGAGATGCGTCGGGTATCAGTTCGATCATCCACTATCTGGATGATTTCTTGTGCGTGGGTCCGGCGGAGTCTAACGTTTGCTCCGTCCTGTTGGGGACGTTACAATACGTGACTGACCGTTTCGGTGTCCCTTTGGCCCCTGAGAAGACTGAGGGTCCCACGTTGTCCATTATATTCTTGGGCATAGTGCTGGATTCCTTGAAGATGGAATGTAGACTACCGGAGGATAAGTTGGAGGCTTTGAAGGTGGAAGTGCGGGGCGTCATCGGGCGGTGTAAGATTCAGCTGCGTCAGATGCAGTCACTACTAGGTAAGTTGTGTTTCACTTGCCGGATAATGTCGATGGGTAGGGTCTTTAGCCGCAGGCTGTCGGCTGCGACGGCTGGGGTGCGGGTTCCTTCTCATTTTGTGAGTCTAAATGGTGAGCTGCGGGAAGACTTGGAAGTGTGGCATGAATTCCTGGAATCTTTCAACGGACGGGCGCTGTGGATGGCCGGGCCCGTTAGTAATTTCGATTTGGAATTGTTTACGGACGCGGCAGGCTCCACCGGGTATGGGGCGTTCTGTCAGGGCAAATGGAGCGGGCTCCTTGGCCCAAAGAGTGGGAGGAGGCGGGGTTCTTGAAGAACCTAGTACTGCTGGAGCTTTTCCCAATCGTAGTGGCATTGGAACTTTGGGGGGATTCCTTCCGGAATCTCAAGGTGCGTTTGAACTGCGACAACATGGGGGTAGTCCAAGTGGTGAATCGTGTGTCGGCTGCATCGCAGCCGGTGGTGCGTTTGCTACGACATTTGGTCCTGCGCTGCTTGCATTTGAATGTATTCGTTTATGCAGTACATCTTCCTGGTGTGGATAACACTCTGGCTGACGCTTTGTCTCGTTTTCAGTGGGACAAGTTCCGGGAGTTGGCACCAGCAGCGGAGCAACACGGGGCTACCTGTCCCAGCTGGATGTGGAACATAGCTTTGGCAGCGCGGTCCAGTGGATTAAACGGTCGGTGAGTGGGGGCACATGGAATGCCTATGCTAAGGTTTGGCAGGAATGGCAGTCATTTGTGCACGGGCTTGGAGTTTCCCCGGTGGGGCGGGACGCGGGTGTAGCCCTGCTTTATTTTCTTACCTTGAAGATGGAGCGAGGCGTTTCCGTGTCCGCGGTGGATCGGGCACTAGCGGGTTTGGCTTTCCTTTTCAAATGGTATGGTTGCAGGGACTACACAAAAGAATTTTGGGTGAAACAGACGGTGAAGGGGTACAGGAAAGGCCGGAAGGCGGCGGACAGCGGCTGGCCGGTTTAGTTTGGGATGTTGCAGAACTTGTTCCTGCATTTGCATTTCGTGTGTAGTTCGGAATATGAGTGTCACTTGTTCCGGGCAGCATTCGCGCTTGCTTTTTTTGGGGCCCTGAGGGTGGGAGAGCGGGTCAGTTCTTCCAGACAGGCGCAAGGGGGTTTGTTGGTCCAAGACGTGGAGTGTTCAGAAGACTCTGTGGGGATCTGGGTGAGTAAGTCCAAAATGGACCAAGGGCGAAAGGGGATGCAAATCCTGTTGTTTCGCATTCCTGATGCGTTAATCTGTCCTATACGGGCGGTGGAATCCTTTTGTTCCATGCGCCTGGGACTTGGGGGTTCTTTTCTGATGCATGAGGATGGGTCGGCACTGTCTAGGTTTCAATTTATAGCGGTGTTCAAAAAAATAGGATTTTTATAACAGCTTACCTGTAAAATCCTTTTCTTGGAGTACACCACGGGACACAGAGCCAGTCATTACATAATGGGTTAAGGGTCACCAGCGGTGATTGGACACTGGCACAACCAATGGAAGACAGTTCCCCTCCATATAACCCCTCCCATCAGGGAAGTACCTCAGTTTTGTAGCAAAGCAGTAAGGTTCCCATAAGAAGGGTGGGACCTCTGTGTCCCGTGGTGTACTCCAAGAAAAGGATTTTACAGGTAAGCTGTTATAAAAATCCTATTTTCTTTATCGTACACCACGGGACACAGAGCCAGTCATTACATAATGGGACGTCCCAGAGCAATGCTCATATGAAGGGGGGGAGACACAGATCAAACCGACCGCTTGCGGACCAGAAGCCCTATACTGCTGCCTGCAGCACACTTCGCCCGAAGGCGGAATCCTCATGTCCTTTCACATCTATTTGATAGAATTTGGAAAATGTATGGACTGAGGACCAAGTTGCAGCCTTACAGATCTGAGCCATCGAAGCCTGGTGGTGCACCGCCCATGAAGCACTTATCGCCCTGGTAGAGTGCGCCTTAACAGGAAAAGGAGGAGTCCTGTTCTTTAAACCATAAGCTTGAACAATTACTTGTCTAATCCACCTGGAAATGGTGGATTTTGATACCGCTTGGCCCTTCTTGGGACCATCTGGTAAAATAAACAAAACATCTGTTTTACGTATCTGAGCGGTTGCTTGCAGATACACCCTTACCGCTCTCACTAGATCTAGAGAGTGTAATAATTTTTCCCCCGCCGTCCGCGGGTTTGGAAAAAAGGAAGGCAGAACAATGTCTTGATTCAAGTGAAAAGCCGACACCACCTTAGGCAGAAAAGCCGGATGGGGTCGTAGTACGATCTTGTCCTTGTGACAAATTAGATAAGGCTCTTTACAAGAAAGAGCTGCTAGCTCTGATACTCTCCTAGCAGAAGCTATAGCAATCAGAAAGGCCAATTTCCTACTTAATATAATTAAAGGAATATGGCGAATAGGTTCAAAAGGTTGCTTTTGCAACACTGACAATACCAAATTCAAATCCCATGGACACAAGGGAGACCTGACTGGAGGATTTATCCTCAGTACCCCCTGAATGAATGTCCGAACTAGGGAGTGAGATGCCAATGGTCTCTGAAAGAAGACTGATAGAGCCGATATTTGCCCTTTGATGGTGCTAAGGGCTAATTTCATATCCACTCCTAACTGGCAAAAAGCAAGAATCCTACTTATTTCATATTTCAGAGGATTCCAACTTCTGGATTCACACCAGGAAACGTATGCTTTCCAGACTCTATGATAGATGAGTCTGGAGGCTGGCTTTCTAGCATTAATGAGCGTAGAAAGAGCCAGGCCAGAGACCCCTCTCTTTTTCAAAATGTGGGTCTCAGCAGCCAGGCCGTCAAATTTAGCCTTTGTAAGGAAGGGTGGAATACTGGACCCTGTGACAACAGGTCGTGTCGAAGTGGAAGCTTCCAGGGCCTTCCTATCGCTATTTTTACGATCTCGGCATACCAAGGCCTCCTGGGCCAGTTTGGGGCCACTAGGATTACTGGTATTCCCTCCTCCTTGATCCTGCGAAGCAGTCTTTGTAGAAGAGGGATCGGAGGGAATGCATAGATCAGTGAGAACTGATTCCATGGAGTTATTAGAGCGTCTGTCCCGTAGGCTAGAGGATCTCTCGTTCTGGACACAAAGTTGTCCAATTTCTTGTTGAACCTGGAAGCTAGCAGGTCTACATCTGGGTTTCCCCATCTCAGACATATGGCCTGAAAGATCTCTGGGTGAAGAGACCACTCTCCTGGTAGCAGCTGCTGACGACTCAGGTAGTCTGCTTGCCAGTTTTCTATCCCTGGAATGAAGATTGCAGAGATGCAAGGTACATGCTCTTCTGCCCATGCCAAGATCCGGTTCACCTCTCTTTGGGCTGCCCGACTGTGGGTGCCTCCTTGGTGATTGATGTAAGCTACTGCCGTAGCATTGTCGGATTGAACCCGAACTGGGTAGCCCTGTAACCTGTATGTCCAGGTTTTGAGGGCTAGATATACCGCCCGGATCTCTAGCACATTGATGGGCAGGATCCCCTGAGTCTTGGCCCAGGTTCCCTGGGTAGAAGCCTCCTCGAATACTGCACCCCAGCCCGATAGGCTGGCATCCGTAGATACCACCTTCCAGGCCACTGGGAGGAAGGACTTTCCCTTCCGTAAATTCCTGGCTTCTAGCCACCAATTGAAGCTGTGGCGTACTTGTGAGGACAGGCGCATAGGTATATCCAGAGCTTGGCTCTTTCTGTTCCAGGAGGCTAAAATATTGCCTTGAAGTAGTCTCGAATGAAACTGGGTGTAAGGGACCGCCTCGAAAGAGGCTACCATCTTTCCCAATAGTCTCATGCAAAGGCGAATAGACGGCCTCTTGCTTGCTTTGACCTTGTGGATCAGGTCTTTCAGAGACTGTATCTTTGGCTCTGGCAGGTATACCCTGTTTTGGGCTGTATCTATGATCATGCCCAGGTACACTATCCTTCTTTGGGCCTGGAGAGAGGATTTTTGTAAGTTTATAATCCATCCTAAATGCTCCAGGTATCCTACTGTAGTGTCTACAGCGTGATCCAATCCCTCCTTTGACTGATCTATTAATAGTAGATCGTCTAGATAGGCTGTTACCGCAATGCCCCGTGTTCTTAGGTTTGCTAACAGAGGAGCTAGCACCTTTGTGAATACTCTGGGCGCGGTGGCTACACCAAATGGCAGGGCCACAAATTGAAAGTGGCGATCTTCTACCGCAAACCTTAGGAATCTTTGGTGAGCGGGGAGGATGGGTATGTGTAAATGTGCGTCTTTGATATCTATGGACGCAATGAATTCTCCGCCTTTTAAAGTAGCGACCACGGATCGAATCGTTTCCATTCGAAAATGGCGAACGTTCAGAAACTGGTTTAGATTTTTTAGATCCAGGATGGGTCTGACTTCTCCGTTCGGTTTTGGAATCACAAAGAGGTTTGAGTAAAAACCTGAACCTTGCTCCTTTTGGGGTACCTCTGTAACCACACCTTGAGCTATTAAGTGATTCAAACCTTTGAAGAAGGATCCTCTTTTTTGTGGATCCTTGGAGAGTCTTGAACTTCGGAATTGAGAAGATGGGATCTCTCGAAATTCCAGTCTGTACCCTGAGGATATTGTGGATACCACCCATTTGTCCTGGGTTTCTGTCCGCCAAGTCGCTGAGAACTGACGAAGCCTTCCCCCCACTCGGCCGAGCGGGGGCGCCCCTTCAATGAGAGGTTTTGGGGGCTTGCTTATTAGCTCTTGAACCCCACGGCTTCTTGTTCTGAGCCTGTTCTTTGGCTTTTTTGGGCGGCTGAAAAGGCCGTCGCCACTGGCTGGAGTCAGATTTCCCGGGAGCTGGGGAGAGAGTGTGTTTAAAACAAGGTCTCTTGTTTTTCTTTCTCTCAGGTAAAAGTGTCGTTTTACCACTTGATATCTTTTGGATATATCTTTCTAAATCTTCCCCAAAAAGGCGTTCGCCATGGAACGGGAAACTTGCCAACAACTTTTTGCATGGGGCTTCCGCTGACCAATGCTTAAGCCAAAGTACTCTGCGCATCTGTACCAGCTGGAGTGTAAGGCGTGATGCCTGTATGATAGAATCTCTCATGGCATCCACTGTGAAGCATAAGGCTTTAGGCAAATTCTCCCAATTTTTAGCCTGCTCTGAAGGCAGCTCCTTCAGCCCCTGCTTTACCTGTTGGCTGACGACCTGACACATACCGACTGCTGCTACTGCAGGTTGGATAATTGAGCCGGCCAAAAGGAAGGAGGATTTCAGTAAGGATTCCAACTTCTTCTCAGAAGGATCTTTAAACACTTGTACATTATCCACTGGACATGTCAGGTTTTTATTTACACAAGAAATAGCCGCATCTACCGTAGGCAGGCTCCATTTCTTTAAAAAAATTTCCTCCATAGGATAAAGAATGTTAAACTTTTTTGGAGGTGAAAAACGCTTATCTGGATGTTGCCAGTCTGCGTACAATAGATCCTCTAGTAACGGATGAACCGGGAAGGAGCATGCACCTTGCAGGGATCTTAATGATCCTAGGGAGGAGATAGGTGATTCTGTTACCTCCAAAGAGGGTAACCTAAATGCAGCTCGCACGGCTCCTGCATAGCATTGCACCTGTGACTTTAAAATCTGGGATACCGAAAAAGGCTCATCCGATATCCCTGATCCGTCTGGCTCCTCATCCTCTGCTGATGTAGCCTCCTCCTCATCCTCCTCAGGTACTTCTGAAGGGAGGTCCAATACTGGAGGAGATCTGCTTCGCTTATTGTCCTTTTTAGAGGATTTAGCGATTAAAGTAGCAATTTTCTCCTCCAGATTATTTAGGGCAGCTGATAAAGTGTCCTCAGTGACATATGCAGGCCCAGGCTTCACTGGGGAAGCCGCCATACCTGACAGAGGTAATGGCTCATCCTGTACAGGTGCTTTTGGCAACACAGGAGAGGAAGGTACCGAGTCAGCACAGCTAGAGCCCCCTGTCTCAGGCGGCGGTGCTCTTTTATCTCTTTTTGTCCGCATTACTTCCCCTGGAAGACTTACTGTTTAGACAAAATACAAGGTACCTAAATGCACATACTACCGTGTTCAGTTTAGCAAATACATTAAGTATGCAACTTTTAACACATAACTATGCATAACATGGATGTCTTCTAGGAAGTACCCAATCCAACCACATGGAGTCTTACGTCCCTGTATAGCTGCTGTGTTTCTCTGCCAGGAACAAGAGAACTAACGAGCTTGCTTGCTGCTGCAGTGCTTTTTACACTGACAGTCTTTTAAATTTGGCGCCGTTTCTGTGCCTGCGCGCGCCACGTGCCCGCGCACGCCTTCTGGCCCCCCCCTCCGATAAAGCGCGCTCCCGCGCGGCCTTTAGCGCTATGGTGGTGGCCATAGTGAGAGAGGACTCTCATCAGCCCCTGTCCCCACTTACCTGCATCTGCAGGTGTCTGTATCGGCCACCGGAAGGAGGAGCGGGGAGCTCAAGCAAGCTCAGCAGCGGAGGTGACGAGCAGTGTACTTCGCCGAAGCCAACACTGAACAGAGTGAGGTGAGTATATTCAGCTCTTTACTCCCCCCAGTGGTGGAAAAAAAAGAAGACATCCACTTTTTTGAAAAAGGTCCCAACCTAGTTATGGACCTTCTAATCTCACCTTATCCACGCCGCAGGTTTTTCTGCTGAAAGTTTTCAGACAGATACCAAACTTCACCCTTCACGGTGGGCTATGTGTGCCAACCTTCAGGGATATGGGTTCCTATTTAAAGGATACCTCTCCCCTGGGCCTTGTACAAGACTCTTACCAGGACTTTATAGCGAAATAGCGAAAGTGCTGGATCTTAGAGCCCAGTCCTCCGAAGAGAGACATTACAGGCGACGCCTCATGGATGAGGCCCGGATCCCATCCAGATTCAGCTCATTTGTAGGCGTCTTGGATGGATCCGAAAGCATAGCTCTTTTACCCCCAGAGGGTCTCTTTGGTAGAGCTTTCCTTTAGCACCTCCTAACGCGTCCAACACCTTTCGACACTGGCGAAAAAACTGAGGTACTTCCCTGATGGGAGGGGTTATATGGAGGGGAACTGTCTTCCATTGGTTGTGCCAGTGTCCAATCACCGCTGGTGACCCTTAACCCATTATGTAATGACTGGCTCTGTGTCCCGTGGTGTACGATAAAGAAATGTTTGTTGGCGGCGGGGTATGATCCGAAGGGTTATGCCTCGCATTCCTTTCGTATTGGGGCAGCTACGGAGGCGGCAAGGGCGGGCTTGATGGCGGACGCAGTAAAGCGGATTGGGCGGTGGGAGTCTGACAGGTTTAGGCTTTACATTCGCCCACATCTGATGCATGAGTAAGGGATACTGGTTGGGGGCTATGTTCGGGCTGTGTGTTAAAATGGTGGATGTATCAAAAAATGGTTTGTGTTATTTTCAATGTTTTTCAGGCGATGACCCCATATTGGTTTGGATTCTGGGTCACTCGTACGTGTTCTGGGGGCAAGACGGGCCGATGTTCGGCCCAATGGAAGGCAGTTGGGGATCCCTCTACGAGAAGCCCAGGTCCGATGGATTGGGGTGCCGGGCATGGTCTGGAGTGGGGTTATGCCAGAAATACAGGAGGTTTGCATGCCGTGATAGGGCGCCGGATATCCTGGTGCTGCATGGATGGGGGAATGACATGGGGGCTAGGTCCATGCACCAGCTCATCCGGGATGTTAAATATGATGTTTTAAGGTTGCGCACTGCTTACCCGGGGATGATTGTCATTTGGTCGGATATGGTGGGCAGAACGGCGTGGCGTTGGGCCTGGTCGGTGAAAAAAGTCAACAAGGCCCGGGTAAAAGTTAATAAGGAAGTGGGGAGATTCTTTGTACGGAATGGCGGCCTTGTGGTGCGCCACCGAGAATTGGAGGTGGACACTTGGCGGTACCTAAGGGGTGACGGGCTCCACTTGAATTCCGTTGGCCTTGATCTTTGGGCCCTGGGGTTGCAGGAGGGAATCCAGCGGGCCCTGAGGGTGTGGAGGTGCGTGCAAGGGTAAGGCTTTACCCCTTGCGAGCTGTGGCGGTGTTTGGTTGCTGGAAAAGGAGGTAAAAGTGGAAGTTCTGGAAAAAAGGTGGTACCCATAGGTGGTATGGGGTTTATTGGGTACCTTCCGGGCAACAAGGGTTAACCAGGAAGGGGGAAAATGTTAGGGCACTGCGGACATGTGTACCGCCTCCGAGTCAGTGTCTTGCGACTGGAGGCCTAGGGGATATAGTTTGGTCCCAGTGTCCAAGTTGGAGTTGTGGTCTATAAGACCACCAGGGTATTGGAAAATGTTAAATGTTATTTAAATGGTTATTTATTTTATATATAAGAATTTGTTAAATAAATAAGCCGCAAGGCCAATTTTACTCCACAACCTTGTCAGTCGTTATTGGTAATATGGGTGTGTGGGGTGGGTGCAGAGATATAGAGGGTAAGGTAGTGCGGAAGATCGGTCCTTAACATGTCAAGAGAGTCCCGGAGCAGAGACAGCAAAAGAATGAGCGCAGGGACGGCATGACAAGTGGGACAGGCAGCAGCTTAGTTAGGCTGTGTTCCCTTTAAGGAAAGGGGAGTGGTCTAGGGGCCGGGAGGAAGGTCAGCAGAAGTTTAGTGTGGAGAGGAAGTGACGATTTCAGCATTCCTCTAGGACACACGAGGAAGAAGCTTCCCACCCACCCTCCCCAGGTGGTAAAAAGGGGGGGGGGGGGAGTGATAGTGGTAAAATTCAGTATGGTGGTGGCGGTGTTTGGTGGCTGGAAAAGGAGGAAGTTCTGGAAAAAAAAAGGTGGTACCCATAGGTGGTATGGGGTTTATTGGGTACCTTCCGGTCAACAAGGGTTAACCAGGAAGGGGGAAAATGCTAGGGCACTGCGGACATGTGTACCGCCTCCAAGTCGGTGTCTTGCGACTGGAGGCCTAGGGGATAGAGTTTGGTCCCAGTGTCCAAGTTGGAGTTGGTCTATAAGACCACCAGGGTATTGGAAAATGTTAAATGTTATTTAAATGGTTATTTATTTTATATATATAAGAATTTGTTAAATAAATAGGCCGCAAGGCCAATTTTACTCCACAACCTTGTCAGTCGTTATTGGTAATATGGGTGTGTGGGGTGGGGGCAGAGATATAGAGGGTAAGGTAGTGCGGACGTCGGTCCTTAACATGTCATGCAATCGTTGTGCGACTTGTATTGATCTATATATGGACCCCATTGGACAGAACTTGTATCTTTACGTCTCCACGTTGTTGTATAGAGTCCGGTGATCATGGTTGGTTCCTTGTTTGGGTTATGGATATACTTATGAGACAGTATTCATTAAATGATTTTTTATTTTTATCATTTATTTTCAGTTATTTATTATTTAGCCTTAAGTATTTCCTATTATCTCCTTGTACTTTTGTGTGGACGCATTGGACCAAAGTGGACATTATCGCATGTATGGTACCTGTATATAGGGTCTGTAGCAAATTAACGTACGATATTTACAATCGTATTGGGACCTATGCGTCTTTGCAGGCATCAAAATGGAGGTAGTTCTTCTATGATGTATACATGGGTGCATTTGTTTTATGTATTCATAGTGCATGGAGGAATAAATGATTTTACATGTACAGTCAGGTCCATAAATATTGGGACATCGACACAATTCTAATCTTTTTGGCTCTATACACCACCACAATGGATTTGAAATTAAACAAACAAAATGTGCTTTAACTGCAGGCTTTCAGCTTTAATTTGAGGGTATTTACATCCAAA
Source organism: Rana muscosa (assembly GCA_029206835.1). Classification (NCBI taxonomy): domain Eukaryota; kingdom Metazoa; phylum Chordata; class Amphibia; order Anura; family Ranidae; genus Rana; species Rana muscosa. The sequence goes on from CM055123.1 coordinate 429,082,513, forward strand.
TCAGGTGAACGGTGTAGGAATTACAACAGTTTGTATATATGTGCCCCCCCCCCCCACTTTTTAAGGGACCAAAAGTAATGGGACAGATTAACAATCATAAATCAAACTTTCACTTTTTAAATACTTGGTTGCAAATCCTTTGCAGTCAATTACAGCCTGAAGTCTGGAATGCATAGACATCACCAGACGCCGGGTTTCATCCCTGGTGATGCTCTGCCAGGCCTCTACTGCAACTGTCTTCAGTTCCTGCTTGTTCTTGGGGCATTTTCCCTTCAGTTTTGTCTTCAGCAAGTGAAATGCATGCTCAATCGTATTCAGGTCAGGTGATTGGCTTGGCCATTGCATAACATTCCACTTCTTTCCCTTGAAAAACTCTTTGGTTGCTTTCGCAGTATGCTTCGGGTCATTGTCCATCTGCACTGTGAAGCGCCGTCCAATGAGTTCTGAAGCATTTGGCTGAATATGAGCCGATTATAATATTGCCCAAAACACTTCAGAATTCATCCTGCTGCTTTTGTCAGCAGTCACATCATCAATAAATACAAGAGAACCAGTCCCATTGGCAGCCATACATGCGCACGCCATGACACTACCACCACCATGCTTCACAGATGAGGTGGTATGCTTTGGATCATGAGCAGTTCCTTTCCTTCTCCATACTCTTCGCTTCCCATCACTCTGGTACAAGTTGATCTTGGTCTCATCTGTCCATAGGATCTTGTTCCAGAACTGTGAAGGCTTTTTTAGATGTTGTTTGGCAAACTCTAATCTGGCCTTCCTGTTTTTGAGGCTCACCAATGGTTTACATCTTGTGGTGAACCCTCTGTATTCACTCTGGTGAAGTCTTCTCTTGATTGTTGACTTTGACACACATACACCTACCTCCTGGAGAGTGTTCTTCATCTGACACACATACACCTACCTCCTGGAGAGTGTTCTTCATCTGGCCAACTGTTGTGAAGGGTGTTTTCTTCACCAGGGAAAGAATTCTTCGCTCATCCACCACAGTTCTTTTCCATGGTCTTCCGGCTCTTTTGGTGTTGCTGAGCTCACCGGTGCGTTCTCTCTTTTTAAAGTGGAGGTCCACCCGAAACATTTTTTTTTTTAAAAGCCAGCAGCTACAATAACTGAAGCTGCTGACTTTTAAAAAATGGACACTTACCTGTCCAGCGCGCCTGCGATGTCGGCAGACAAGGCTGAGCAATCGCTCGATCCTCGGATGCTGCCACTGCCATGCTCGGTGAGGGAATCATGAAAGGGAAGCCTTGCGGCTTCACTGCCCAGTTCCCTACTGCGCTTGCACGAGTAGCGCGGCATCACTGGTCCCCGCTCTCTCAGTGTGTTTCCCAGGAGACAGCGGGGGGGGGGGGAAGTGGCGTAGACTCCCAAATACTTGTCTTAGACAGGTATCTGCACCCCCCCCTCTCTCTGAAAGGTGCCAAACATGTCACTGGAGGGAGGGTTCAGAAAAGCGGACGTTCAATTGTTGGGTGGAACTCCGCTTTAAGGATATCCCAAACAGTTGATTTGGCCACACCAAATGTTTTTGCTATCTCTCTGATGGGTTTGTTTTGTTTTTTCAGCCCAATGATGGCTTGCTTCACTGATAGTGACAGCTCTTTGGATCTCATATTGAGAGTTGACAGCAACAGATTCCAAATGCAAATAGCGCACTTGAAATGAACTCTGGACCCTTTATCTGCTCCTTGTAAATGGGATAATGAGGGAATAACACACACCTGGCCATGGAACAGCTGAGCAGCCAATTGTCCCATTACTTTTGGTCCCTTAAAAAGTGGGAGGCACATGTACAAACTGTTGTAATTCCTACACCGTTCGCCAGTGTTGGATGTAAATACCCTCAAAATAAAGCTGAAAGTCTGCAGTTAAAGCACATCTTGTTTGTTTCATTTCAAATCCATTGTGGTGGTGTATAGAGCCAATGGATCTGACCTTATGTCTCTAGTACGTGCATTCATGTGTGTGCACCTGCATGCACATATATGCTCATTTTAGACAAATGTTATTATATTAACTATGGTTTTTCTTCTTCTGTCTTTACACTGTATGTATTTTATAAAAATATTTCCAAATTATTTACTGGTGTTGTTCATGTATTGTATATACAATGTTTCTATGCGATTGTTGGTCCATGTCTTTGCGTGTATGGGAGATTTCTCGATATGCACTTCAGTTTGATTTTGTATTTGAATCTTTACTCAGATGCTCTTTGGGGCTGAAGTTTTGTGATTGATCGGGCTGTGTATTATTGCGGATTATCACCGCCCCCCAGAACACCTGCAGTTACTGGGGAGGTCTATTTAAGATCGATCAGTTATTTTAGTCATTGTAATGATTAAGAACAAGATGTATGTGTGAAACGTGTCTACGTGACCTCGTGTTGGTGTCTTTGGTGTCATCACTTTGAAAAATAAAAGGCAAAATCGGAATTCCTGGATGTGCAGCCATTTCTTTTCTTACAAGCAAAAGCAAGGTGTAAACAGGAGTGTAAGCCAACCATTTTATTTAGTGACGGGCTTTGACTGGCGTTAAGAGAGCTTTAAAAAATCATGTCTGAAGCCCTGTTTTGAAGCAAATGTAAAAGAGTCCTTAAAGCTCTCTGAACGCCAGTCAATGCTCCTGTCACTAAATAAAATGGTTAGCTTACAGTCCTGATTACACCTTGCTTTTGCTTTGGCTTTGCTTCAAAAATTATGCTCCATGTCGCTATAGTGGTGCTTCAAAGCATCTTCAAAGCATCCATAAAAGGTCTATGACAAAGCTCACTTGAAGCATCACCAAAGCACCACTGAAGCATCACCAAAGCACCACTGAAGCATCACCAAAGCACCACTGAAGCATCACCAAAGCACCACTGAAGCATCACCAAAGCACCACTGAAGCATCACCAAAGCACCACCGAAGCATCACCAAAGCACCACTGAAGCATCACCAAAGCACCACTGAAGCATCACCAAAGCACCACCGAAGCATCACCAAAGCACCATTTAAGGATCATAGCAGCATCTTTGAAGCATCATGAAACACCACTGAAGCATCATCGAAGCATTTTTGATGCAACATTGAAACACCACTGAAGCGCCACTGAAGCATCATCAAAGCGCCACTGAAGCATCACCAAAACATCTTTGAAGCATCACCAAAGCATCTTTGAAGCATCATCAAAGCACTACTGAAGCATCATTAAAGCATGTTGAAGCTGAAGCCAGTGTAAATGAGTCCGTAGTGCAATAGTTTATCACAGGGTTTGATCACCTCTACAGAAGAACTGTAGAGCTGACCTAACACCATATTCCCTCCCCACCCCCCTGGTCTCCGCTTTACATGTAATGGTGCTGACCAATCAGATACCATATGGTTTATCCTGGCAGCTCAGTATGGAGAAGAGAGAGCAGTGGGGTATTTCATGTCCCCTGACCATTGGAGTGGTGAGAGAGCCCTGATAGCTGAGGATGGTTGACGGTAAGTACAGTGGAAACCAGGGATGGGTTGGGGGATGGGGTCTGGTGTAAAACCATCTGCTGCTGACGTATATCATATATTAGTGGCAAAGAAAGGGTTAAAGGAAGCAGTACTCTGTATATATACACACACCTAAATACACTGGTGTACCAGTATCTGTGACAACTCTGTATAAACTATTCATAGATATTAAAAGAGAAGTATGGGTTTTCAGGTTTTTTTAGAATCATACTTACCTCGGTGAATGGAGCATCAGACCGATGCTCCATCTGTCCCCCGGCGTCTCTGCGCTGAGAACCAAGCCACCGAACATCGCCATCGGCTCAGTTCTCACAGATCTACGAGAGGAAAGCTGCTGGCTGACAGTCAGCGTCTTTCCTCTCTGTTTCTCCACGCTCATTGAAGCGCTGAGCAGTGGAGGGGCGGGGAGAGACTGTCTCAGCGGCTCGCTGAGACTGCCATCAATCAGGGCATGATGACGCGCTGCCCTGACTGATGGCAGTGACGTCAGCGGAGAGCGGACTTCAGACCGCTCTCCGCTGAAAACGGGTCACAGGAGTGCAAAACAAATTGCACTCCTGTGACCCAGAAGAGAAGCCCAGCCTAAAAAGCTCAGGCTGGACTTCTCCTTTAAATATTGTAAAGCTCTGCACTCCAAGAAATTGAATACATAGAAAAGGTGGTAGGGAGATTGCAATCACTTATACTGGAATACAAGGGAATGAATCTGATGGAAAATATGCAATCATGTGAAGCGTACAGTACAAGAAGCATGTGTTCAGTGAAAAATGACATGAGCAGATCAATACTCCAGATGTATAGAGTGTGAGTGTGAATCCGCGCAATGGACCTAATATGCCAGTAGGAACACACAACAGGGGTATATAAATACGTCCTGTGATGAATAAGTAAGGAGCTGCCTCTACATAATTAATCCACCTGGGTGGAGTAAATGAGTAGACTGAAGGGAGGTGTAGAATTGGTGCTAATTACAATTCATGGACTTCCTTGCTCTAGAGTGCAAGTGAATATTTTGTATATAAATAGATACATAAATACCCCTATATTATACTAGTGTCATTAGTGCCATAGTGTAACTCCTAAATGCTTCACTAATATATATGAATATGTGATAAATATAGAATAATGCGGATATAAATAATGATGAGCATAAAATAATATATATAAAAAAAATACAACAATGAAATGAATAAAATATTGTGAACAATTAAAAGGTGATAACAGTGTAAGAAATTAAACCAATGTATAAAACCGTGATAGTAATAAATTAATGATGCATGCAAAAATGTCCTGCGACTATGCGATAAAGTGCAAAAAAAAAAAAATATTTTTTAAAAAAATGCAGAATTGTGCAAATTGATGTGATTGTCCAATGATTTGATGCTAGATGCCCAGCAACTTTGCTAGGCAAAAAATCTTGCGACTATGCAGAAAAGTGCAAATGCAACCTCATGCGATTTGGTTGAGCGACTATGCAATAAGGTGCAAATGCAACCTCATGCGATTCGATTGAGCAATATGATTGTCCAATGATTTTGTATTTTTTTTTCAGATGCTAGGTGCCCAGTGCCTGGTGATGTGACCTTCTTTTTTAATCTTCAAGTCTGGTGCCCACAGCAGAACGTGCTCCAATAAAGACCGCACTCACCAGATGTTCACCCCCTCTTGGGGTGAAAAACGTTCACAGTGTATGCCACTGTGCAGCACTCTGGCGGTGTCTCATCTCCCTGGTCCTTTTGTGGTAATCCCAGTGTTATCTCAGAGTAAGAGGGAAAGGAAGGAATCCCAAATAGTGTAATTCCGTAATAAAAAACACTTTTATTGAACTTACAGCTTAAATGTGAGTAATATTGCTATATCAAACAGGCATGCAAGAGACAAATGCTGACAAATCCTGGAAGTGTTGTCACAAAACACTTCCAGGATTTGTCAGCATTTGTCTCTTGCATGCCTGTTTGATACAGCCTAAATGTGAGTAATATTGCTATAAGTTCAATAAAAGTGTTTTTTATTACGGAATTACACTATTTGGGATTCCTTCCTTTCCCTCTTACTCTGAGATAACACTGGGATTACCACAAAAGGACCAGGGATACGAGACACCGCCAGAGTGCTGCACAGTGGCATACACTGTGAACGTTTTTCACCCCAAGAGGGGGTGAACATCTGGTGAGTGCGGTCTTTATTGGAGCACGTTCTGCTGTGGGCACCAGACTTGAAGAAGATTAAAAAAGAAGGTCACATCACCAGGCACTGGGCACCTAGCATCTGAAAAAAAACTACAAAATCATTGGACAATCATATTGCTCAATCGAATCGCATGAGGTTGCATTTGCACCTTATTGCATAGTCGCTCAACCAAATCGCATGAGGTTGCATTTGCACTTTTCTGCATAGTCGCAAGATTTTTTGCCTAGCAAAGTTGCTGGGCATCTAGCATCAAATCATTGGACAATCACATCAATTTGCACAATTCTGCATTTTTTAAAAAAAAATTTTTTTTTTTTGCACTTTATCGCATAGTCGCAGGACATTTTTGCATGCATCATTAATTTATTACTATCACGGTTTTATACATTGGTTTATTTTCTTACACTGTTATCACCTTTTAATTGTTCACAATATTTTATTCATTTCATTGTTGTATTTTTATATATATTATTTAATGCTCATCATTATTTATATCCGCATTAATCTATATTGATCACATATTCATATATATTAGTAAAGCATTTAGGAGTTACACTATGGCACTAATGACACTAGTATAATATAGGGGTATTTATGTATCTATTTATGTTTCAATATTTTTATTCAAGTTTTGTCATACAAAATGTATAAAAGTCGCAACATAACATTGTACAGTCACAATCAACATTTGGGGTAACACAATGAAGATCACTAAGTGTAGGGGTCCTTGGAGTAGTAAACAAAAAAAAATAAAAAATAAATAAATAAGTAGAAATAACGATTATCACTACTTAATAGCTCACATAAGTCCGAAGCTCCGTAGAGCCGTTAACCCCTATTAGCATCGCAGATCATATCTGAACCGTCCACCCAGATGAGCCGCCCCCCCATCCATCTATCGGGGGGGGCGCAACTCAGCCGGCTGTGTGGGCAGCCCAGAGTTTCGATCAGACTGACAATGGTCCCGTAGGAGCTGAGAAAACAGGGAGCAGCACAAACCTCTAAGGTCTGGATCTGACTCCAAAAATAAACAATAAGTAAATTTCAAAAGAGAGGAAAGAGGACAGTGACAGAGAATAGAAGGGAGGAAACAGAGTAAGGAAAGGACAGTTGAGGAGGGGGAATGGGGGGAGGGAGGGGGGGGGAGGAGCCCCGATTCAGCACCCAGACATCCCAACCTAACCCCTTAGGCTATGCTGTAAACATCCCCGGGTCATTAGTTAGGTAACGAAGCCATGGGTCCCACACTTTATGAAACAGTTTCATTTTATCTTGGGCCAGAGCGGTCAAGCGTTCGTTTAGCATCAACCAAGACAACTTGCCTTTAAGCTGATCGAATGGTAGAGCTGCCGATTTCCAGTTCCTAGCAATGGTGATTTTGGCTGAGATAAATATAAATGTCAAGAGCCTCTTGCAGGACTTGGAGGCTTCCACATCTCCTCCCCCCAGTAGTGCTTGCTTAGCTGATTTAGTTAGGTTTAGTTGGGTAAGGGAGTAAACTAAATTATACACCCTGATCCAAAACCTCCGGACCTTTGGGCATGTCCACCAAATATGATAGGTGGTGCCCACCTGGCCACATCCTCTAAAGCACAACGGGGTAGCTCCTGAAACAAAAGTTGCCAGTCTGACCGGCACCATATACCACCTCAGCAGAACCTTATAATTGGCCTCAATTATCGAAGTATTGACGAGCGAACGAGATGCTGTCTCGGCTATCCTATGCCATTCGTCCAGATCCAGGGTTTCCTGCAAGTCGGTCTCCCATTGGACCATATAATTCAGCTTTGTCGATGCACTCAGCAATATCGAATATATAGCAGATAAATGTCCTTTAATTTTATCATAATTTTTGCATAGATGTTCCATGGGAGTTTGGGTTGCTAGGTCGCTCTTGCGAGCCAGGGTTTGTACATAATGTGAGATTTGGGCGAACCTATAACCCTCCGCTGGAGGCATTTGATGCCTGTCAGCCATAGTCCGTTCGGTCAGCATACCTCTATGATCGCACAAGTCAGCAATACACTTAAAACCCTTATTAGTCCACCATTCGAACGCTAGTGGAGTGAGACCCGGGGTGAATGCTTTATTTTGAAGCAGAGGTGTCAATGGAGAATGAGGAGATTTGAATTTGTGAGATCTGGAGAGTCTGTCCCATAGTTCCAGTGACATGGATAAAGTAGGGCAAAGTATAGGAGGTCGCTCCTTGATAGGGAGCCATAAAATATAAGAAATAGGTTTGGGACGGCAGGAATAAGATTCCATAGCCATCCAAATGGCCTGTGCCTGTTGGGAGTGAAACCTTGTAAGTTGTGCTATCTGGGCAGCATAAAAATATTTTAATAAGTCTGGAAGACCAAGTCCTCCTCTCCGCTTCAACGTGTATAGAGTGCTCCTATTCACCCTGGGTCTCTTATCACCCCAAATAAACTGTAGTACTTTATTCTGGAATCGTTTAAGGTCATCACGGGCCAATGAAACTGGCAAGGTACGGAAGAAATACAATAATCGAGGTAGAACATTCATTTTAATTGAGTGAAGTCTGCCAAACCACGATGGCGGGTGAACCTGCCACTTAGCCATGTCAGCTGTTAGCCGTTTGAAAAGGGCTGGATAATTCTCTTTGTACAACTCACCAATAGATGAGGTCAGCTGTATGCCTAAATAAGGGAGAGCTGTGGATTCCCATCGGAATTGAAATGATTTTTCAAGCGTAGCCTGAGTGGAGCTTAGCAAAGATAAGTTCAGTACTCTTGACTTACTATGATTAATTGCCAACCCGGAAATGTTAGAAAAAGGCTGCAAAATAGCATATAAATTAGGTAGGGATGTGATCGGTGAGGTCAAGGTCAGCAACAAGTCGTCCGCAAAGAGTAAACATTTGTGTTCATAGTCTCCGCAATAAATGCCCTGTATATCTCTGCAGGCGCGAATTTTGAGCGCTAGTGGTTCAATCGCCAGGGCGAATAATAGTGGCGACAACGGGCAGCCCTGTCTAGTTCCTCTCCTGATAGGAAATGTTTGGGATGTATATCCTCTGAGCATTAGCGAGGCACTGGGGGAATCATATAATATGTGAAGGAGATCCAGAAAGCGTCTCCCAAATCCAAAGCGTGTGAGAACATCAAAAAGATAGTCCCAGGAGATAGAATCGAACGCCCTCTGGATATCCAATGAAAGTAACATTCCCCTCCTAGTCCCCTTTCCATCCCAATCAGACCGAACTGCCGAGATAAGGTTAATTATCCGGCGGGTTTGGTCTGATGCCTGTCTTGTCGGGACAAAACCTGCTTGGTCAGGATGGATATAACACTGAAGAAAAGTATTAAGTCTCTGGGCCAGTATTTTGGTTAGAATCTTAAGATCCGTATTGATCAGAGAAATTGGGCGGTAATTGGAACAGTCTGTATGGTCCTTTCCTGGTTTCGGGATAACACTTATATAGGCTACATTTTCATGGCTGGGGAGCTTGCTGCCGCTTCTCAGGTCATTAAAGTAAGTACAGAGATGTGGGGCCAGAAGATCGTGATATTTCCTATAGTAGTGACCCGGGAATCCATCTGGCCCAGGGGCCTTAGTAGGGTGTAGGGTTTTAATTGCAGCCCTGACTTCAGGCTCTGTAAGAGCACCGTCCATCAGTTCCGCATGGGCTTGTGTCAATTTAGGCAGCTGTAAGTCGCGAAAGAATGTGTTCGCTCCGGATAGATCGAACTTGTCCTGCGCTCCATACAGCTTAGCATAAAATTTGTGAAATTCTCCAATTATCCGTTCGGGGTTCTGGGAGGTTAGGCCCGTGGATAGTCGTAATTTAGGCAAAGTCGGTGTGTACGGTCGAGGAACCAGTTTTCTAGCTAACATTGTGGTAGGTTTATCACCCATCGTATAGAATCTGTGCTTAGACCAACTAATATGTTTCTCCGCTTGAGTAGTCAAGCTAAGATTTAGTGCTAGTCGAGCCTCGTCAATTTTATGCCTTATATCTACCAGGGGATTCCTGTGCTGTTCACTAAGTAAGTTATCCAAGTTTGTTTCCAGAATCTTATTTGCCTGTTCCCTATTGCGTTTAATCCTGGCTGCCACTTGTAACAATATGCCCCTAATCGCTGCTTTATGAGCTACCCAGTTAATTGCGGGGGATGTGTCCGATGCCTTATTAAGTCTAAAGTATTCCTGTATTTCCTTTTGAATCTCTAAAAAGATTGTAGGGTCATTCAGCAAGCTCACATTAAGTCTCCACGGGGAGGGCCTAGATTTAGTCCACAGCTCTGAAGTAGAGAGTTTTATCGGGGAATGATCAGACCAAGGGGTAGATAAAATCTTAACCGACTTAATAAATGGTAGCAAAGGCGTACGTACTAGAACGTGGTCTATCCTCGAGTAAGTATGATGGGCTTGTGAAAAGTGTGTAAAGTCTCTGACCGTAGGGTTATTTTCTCGCCAGGCGTCGATGAGGTCATGGAAATGAAACAGACATGCAACCTTGCTGCTTCCAGTCGGTGGGCGTTTCAATGTTGGTTTAGAGGAGTCCGATTTATCCATAATTCTGTCCAAGGGGATATTGCTATCGCCTCCCATAATGACCTGACCCTGGACTTTGGGCATAAGAATCTTCAGCATTTTGCTAAAGAATTCCGGCTGTCCAGTATTCGGGGCATAGTATGATATAAAGGACACTTCCTGGTCATGGAGCCGCCCCACTGCCATAATATATCTACCTCTCTTGTCCTTAACAATAGTGATGGGGGTAAAGGGGGTCCGTTTCGAAAAGCAGATGGCTACACCGCCCTTCTTTTCCCGACCCCCTGCCAAGAAGAACTGTGGATACTTCCCATTAAGGTAACGGGGCGCTGAGACATTGGAGAAATGAGTTTCCTGTAATAGCAGCAGGACTTCAGCCTTCTGTTTATGATAAAACTGGAAAGCCTTAGTTCTTTTAGTAGGGGAGTTAAATCCATGTACATTATGGCTAACTATCGAATAGTCTGTGTTATATGTGGTGGCCATCGTGGTAGGGCAGAGCACTCTTACCTTGCATAATGAATGAAGCGAGAAGGGTCCCGATAATGATGACTGTTCGGCTATGTGACCTCTCAGACCATGACATAAGGGAAGGGCGCTGAACCGAGGCTCCGAAGAAAGAGGGGGAAGGGAGAGAAGGAAAAGGCATTAGAGAAGAAGAGAAACAAGAATAAAAGCAAAAAAACATATACATAGGCCTTAGGCCCAAACAATCAATATAACTCAATCCTAGCTGATGAATGAAGGAATGGGGAATAACCCCTGCCGGAGACAACATCCGGCAAATTAGGTGCAAGGGTACCATCCTTGTCGTAGGATAGGTAGTCTTGCAGTTGGGTGGCAAGCATGACCACCCCGACCCAAATATGATTAAACTCTGTACGAGCAGGCTATTCGAGGTCATATCGGAAATGACAAAATCAATCAATATAGTTGTAACATAACAGGCTGTCTATAGGAACATGCATTCCCAAGGCCAGTGGCGCCGGAAGGGTCCCCATCGGTCGTTCCGGCCCCCGAGCCACAGCCTAACAGGGGAACACATTGCGGTCCGACTAAGGCCCCCAGACTGCTAAAAAGCAAAATTTCTTCGACCAGGTTGGGCCCGTCGGGATTGTAAAATATTCGGCTGGCAGCCAGTCCGAAGAACCAGGAACTCCAGTAACTTTGTAACCTGTGAACGGTAACGATGGCCCCATCAGGCCCATAGTCCATCATGGGCCCAGGCCATATCTGTGCAATCAAGCACTAACAGTTCTCAAAAGGGGGGCAAAAAAAAAAGCAAAAAGAGAAAAGAGCAATAATACTCAGGTATTCCGGCAAGCATTTCTGGCCTGTGAGCGTGTGCGATCCTGCCATATCGGGGAGAGGGGACGATGATCCAGACGAGGGGGAGATGAAATCGGAGTCGGAGAGTCCCGTGCAATGATGCCGAGACTAAGCAGTAGGTCTTCGCCTGCTTGGAACGTGGAAAAGGAGTGGGACTTTCCGTTGTAAGTGAATGATAACTTAAAAGGGAACGACCATCGATACTTAATCTGTTTGGCCATAAGTTGCTGGAGTAATGGCCGTAGGTTTCTGCGTTTTTGGACCGTTGATGGCGCCAAATCTGTAAAAAGCTGTATTGGTGTTCCAAATAGCGACAGGTCCGGCCTGTTGCGAGCCGCAAGCATCATCTTTTCCTTAATGCGGTAGTGATGTGGCTTAACAATAATGTCTCGTGGTAGGCCGTCGGCCCTTGGGGCTGTCAGTGCTCGGTGAACGCGATCAACTTCCATGTGGTGGATGGCTATATCAGGGATAAGGGTTTTCATCAGGTCTTTTACAGCCCCCTCTAGATCTGTGTGAGTTTCAGGGAGGCCACGCACGCGGACATTGTACCTACGAGAACGATTCTCGAAATCTTCAATTTTTGTGAATGCCTCTTTTAATCTATCCTGGAGGTCTGTCACCATGGCTGAGTTCTGGTTGACCCTTTTGATGGCTCCGTCCACTTTGGTTTCAATTAGCTCAAAACGCTCTCCCAAGCTATGGATGTCTTTTTTCAGGTCAGTGGTGATTAATGTGCAGGCCTTAGAGAGCTCCTGCTGCAGCATGGTGGAGAATCTGCCCAACAGTACAGCATCAGGGGAATAGTGTGAGATCTGGGGAATTGGCATATCCTGGCTGGATTGGCTAATGAGGACTTCTGCTAAGTCTGCCATGTTCCTATCCATGGAGGAGGCAGGGGAGGCAGGGGAGTTTGGAGAGTCATGTCTATCAGCGTATATGACTGGGGATGGGGGATGTGATAGGGACTCACCCCGCTGTCCGGTCTCCACCTCTCCCGAGGATTGTGAGGAGAATGGATCCCTAATTGGCTCCAGATTTAGCTGCCTGTCACCTCTCTGTGTAGCGCCGTCGGATCTGGCTGCTGCCGTGCTGCCTCGTGTGTCTGGCTTACCCGGCGCCATCTTGGATCGCGGCTGTGCTATAGGGGAAGGCCCTGCTCTCTTCTGGGCTGTAGTTTGCTTATCGTGCCCTTTCCGCGGCTGCCCCTGTGCCCTACGGTTCATCACCACTTCGGGGCTGGTGTGGGATCGGTCCTGGCTCACGGACCTCGGTGCCTGCGCTATCGTTAGCTCTGGTGGGTCGGGGGGGCCGGGAGCTCGGTCAGCACACGTCCTTCTCCGAGTCCCCGCGCATGCGCACTCTTATGTATCTATTTATATACAAAATATTCACTTGCACTCTAGAGCAAGGAAGTCCATGAATTGTAATTAGCGCCAATTCTACACCTCCCTTCAGTCTACTCAATACTCCAGATGTGCCAACTCCAGTGCACCACCAATGAGGTCGTACACACTTGCAGGTACTGAAAGTTTCCAAAGGATGGAGATGGCCAGCTTGGCACGGATCACAACCCAGCACATGGAAAAGATGGGAACCACCACACTTACTTTGCAAGGCCTTGCACACCGTGGTTCTAAGCATGGCCCCTAGGAGGGTTCTGTTCTGCAGTGGGCCCCAACATGGAAGCTTGGCACCTGGCTGGGCTCCTCTTCCCTACAGAACCTCTGTCACCAGTCACCACCATTCTCTTTACCCATTATCACTCTTCACTCCATGACATCAAGACTTAACCGAACTGTACATTCTGTTCCCCAGTTCTCCCCAATACATTGTAAAGTCCCTTCTCTTCCAAAGTAACACAGATGGTCGCTCTTAAACAATAGGTTCCTTAATTAATAAAGTTATATTTACTGTTCTGTCCAGGTTCCATAGAAGTACATAGGAGCGATATACAGAATCACAATTGCATTTCCTCTCTCTCTCTCTCTCTCTCTCTAATAACAATGTACCGGATTTGGCTGTGCGGTGTTGTTCATAACTTTTTATAGCTTAGTTGCATCCCAGTAAATGGCATCAAAAGTCCGGTCCTTGGAACCAGTGCTGGGACAAGGTCTTCCAGTGCCCAGGGCAAAGATGCCAAACTGCACCCACTCCTCATTCATGATGTGCAAGTTTATGGGATCCTACGCCAATCAGTCACTCCCTTATCTAAATCACTGTCACTATCACTACTCCTATCAGCCTTGTAACAGAAGAAAGGCGCCCCCATCCCTACAGTAAACCATTGCGCCCAGGGCAGCCACACCTCCTGCCCACCCCTTGTCCCGGCTCTGCTTGGAACCCATCCAGAGGTCCCGCTAAGGAGACACTCCACCACAAAGTTCAATTCAGCTTTTTACAGATTCCTCACTGATCACCTCCCATACAGGAACAGACCACGAGGTCCGATTCGGTTCAGAATCAGGAAGTGATACATGCAGGGGAAGGAACATCACAGCACCAAGTGGTAACTCTTACCACACCACACATTAACCCTTTAGTAGGCAAACACATATTTGAACCTTTTAGCACCTGCCTATAGGATGATGTGAAGATCTGATAATTATCTAACTTTTTTTTACACTACAATCCTTATATTAGAAGTAAAATGAGACTTTGACCTGTTTTTTCCACAATGTCTGTTACCTACCTGTGTCAAAAGGTAGAGAAATGTCCTCCTGTTCACTTTTCATAATCATCCCAACCTCCTCTGTGAATGGCTGATCACCCCCCCACACACATCTCTACTTCTTCTTCTTTAACCTCAGCTTTTATATTAATCCGTTCTTCACCCTACACCAAAAATAATAGAAAACATCTATTAAAGTCACCTCAAGGCAGATATAAAGTAGAAGACAAGGAGGAAGAGGACCCACAATGACATTTGACTGGGCTTAAGACCCACAGGGGAAATTAATGTATATTAAAAGAATAAAATAAAAATGAGGGTGAAAAATGTAGGGCGTTCAAAAGAGCTAGAAGCTGGGATGGGGGTAACAAAGGCTGCACTTCAGATGTAGAATTAAAACAAGAGAGACTACACAGCAGAACATCATATCATGGCTTAGAATATATATTTAGGGCTAGATGCCCAGCCACACCTACCTGATGATGGTGAGGGATGGTGGGATCCTCCTGTGTGGAATCCCGGGAATACAGAGGAGGGGGAAATCTCTCACCCTAAACCCCAAAGATGAAAGAACAATATATAAATAGAGCAAGAGATTTAATAGAAAAATATCATCTCATAGATTAGAATACATTTAAGTTCTACTTTCTTAGTCCCATCTACCTGATGATGGTGAGGGATGGTGTGACCCTCCTGTGTGGAATCCCGGGAATACAGAGGACGGGGACTTCTCTCTGGAGGGTTCCCATTACTGGATCCATCTGTAGGAAACACACACACTGACTGAATACATTGTTTCTATGTGTTAATCAGATAATGGGGGATCTAGGTGGACCCTCCGTACTGCTCTCTCCTTTACAATAAAGTCTCCTCTTACCCGGTGATGTGAGGGGCGGCTGATTCTCCATCATGACGTCCTTGTAGAGATCCTTGTGTCCTTCTAATTGAATTATAATGCGATTACCTCCTCTGCTGCCAATTCCAACAACGTCTTCTCTTTCCTTCTTCACAACTCACCTCTCACCCAGGACTTCCTTTATTAGACCTCTACATCACTTCCTGTCTGTGTATCATTTCCTGTCTGCACCTGACATCACTTCCTCTCCAGCTGTGGTATCACTTCCTGTGTCTGTACAATCACACTCTTCCTGTCTCCTTGTTCTACTCAATATAATAGGAAAAGATCTCCACCTCTATATTTATTATGTGTCTGTTCTACAATCCATCAACTCCAGGTGCACAATTAGATAAACGGCTCAATATTCACAATGTATCCGGTCTATAAACCAGAGGCTCTGGATGCACAGTTGGATAGATGGTTATATATTTAGGATCAGGGATGAGCCGAACACCCCCCTGTTCGGTTCGCACCAGAACCAGCGAACAGACAAAATGTTCGTGTGAACTTTAGAACCCTAATAAATACAATGGACGCGAACGTTCGAAATCTAAAGTGCTAATTATAAAGGCTTATATGCAAGTTATTGTCCTAAAAAAGTGTTTGGGGACCCGGGTCCTGCCCCAGGGGACATGTATCAATGCAAAAATAAGTTTTAAAAACTGCCGTTTTTTCGGGAGCAGTGATTTTAATAATGCTTAAAATGAAAAAATAAAAGTGAAATATTCCTTTAAATTTCGTACCTGGGGGGTGTGTATGATGTGCATGTGAAGTGGCGCATGTTTCCCGTGCTTAGAACTGTCCCTGCAAAAAATGTAATTTTTGAAGGAAAAAAAGTCATTTAAGACTCACTCGCGGCTATTAATGAATCGTCGGCTCCCGGCAATACATAGAAAAGTCATTGATAAAAAAAAATAAAAAAAAAAAGCGTGGGGGTTCCCCCAAATTCAATTACAAGGCCCTTCAGGTCTGGAATGGATATTAAGGGGAACCCCGCCGCAAATTTTAAAAAAAATGGCGTGGGGTTCCCCCAAATATCCATACCAGGCCCCTTATCCGAGCACGTAACCTGGCCGGCCGCAGGGGAAGAGGGGGGGACGAGAGAACGGCCCCCCTCCCTCCTGAACCGTACCAGGCCACATGCCCTCAACATGGGGAGGATGTCCCCATGTTGATGGCGACAAGGGCCTCATCCCCACAACCCTTGCCCGGTGGTTGTGGGGGTCTGCGGGCGGGGGGCTTATCGGAATCTGGAAGACCCCTTTAACAAAGAGGACCCCCAGATCCCGGCCCCCCCTATGTGAATTGGTAAGGGGTACATTGTACCCCTACCATTTCACGAAGAAAGCGTAAAAAAAAACACACAAACACCTTGAAAAAGTCCTTTATTAAAAAAATAAAAATAAAACATTCCAGCGGTGAAATCCAGTGTCCCGCGGCGATCCCGATGTCCAGTGCCGTCCGTCATTGGTTTTGCCTGAGCGGACCTGATGGGGAACTTCCTCCTCAGTGTTTTAAATGTATAGACCCGCCCCTTCTAAAGTTCCCCATCAGGTCCGCTCAGCGGACCAGATGCGAACATGAGAGGGGGCGGGTCTATACATGTATTACCAAAGTGAGAGAAGTTCCCCATCAGGTCCGCCCCCTCGGTATGTCGGACCCGCCTACGTCATTGGCTTGAGCGGGGTACTTCCTTCACTGTGTAATTTAAATTTACAAATTGAAGGAAGTTCCCCGCTCAGGCCAATGACGTAGGCGGGGTCCGACATACCGAGGGGCGGACCTGATGGGGAACTTCCTTCACTGCGTAATACATGTATAGACCCGCCCCTTCTCATGTTTCGCATCTGGTCCGCTGAGCGGACCTGATGGGGAACTTTAGAAGGGGCGGGTCTATACATTTAAAACACTGAGGAGGAAGTTCCCCATCAGGTCCGCTCAGGAAAAACCAATGACGGACGGTGTTGGACATCGGGATCGCCGCGGGACACTGGATTTCACCGCTGGAATGTTTTTTTTTTTTTAATAAAGGACTTTTTCAAGGTGTTTGTGTGGTTTTTTTTACACTTTTTTACGCTTTCTTCGTGAAATGGTAGGGGTACAATGTACCCCTTACCAATTCACATAGGGGGGGGCCGGGATCTGGGGGTCCCCTTTGTTAAAACTCGAACTCGAAGCTCATCCCTATTTAGGATGTATCTGGTCTATAAACCAGAGACTCTGGATGGACAGTTGGATAAATGGTTTTATATTTAGGATGTATCTGGTTTATAAAGCAGAGGCTCTGGGTGTAAAGTTGGATAAATGGTTCTGTAGCGAAGCTTACCAAGCTGGCCACTGCCGGAATTACACAGGCTATTCACACAGGGAGAATTTGCCTGCCAGCTCCTGGGGGGGATTCCCCCTCCCTCTTATCACTGACTCACACAGAGCTGTTCACTCTGCAGCCTCCCCTGTGTCTCTATTGGCAGGAGGATGAGAGTCAATTACAGGAGCCAGTGAGAGGCAGAGGATCATGGGACATGAAGTCCCAGTGTCATGGATTTATTCCCGGCTCAATACCGGAATGTATGTTCTATTCTGCCTCTGACCCAAATTCAAGGTGATGTGAATGCATGCATGCAAAAAGGATCACACTGGTCAGATGAGCTCTTCCTCATCAACAGGCTTTTATTCCGGTCACAGCCCCTTATATAAGTGTAGCGGGTAGGTACTTTTCAGTATGTTTTAATTCGGGTGAAGACATCAGTTGTGTCCAGTTCCCTGCGGCCCAGCAGGTGGCGCTGTCATTTTGGGCCGGGGTTGAACCACCACTGCAGTGCCGTACCCTTTGTGACCTCTGCAGCAGTTGTACAGCAGGGCGGGGAACCTGCTGTGCTTGCTGGGAGAGGGTATAAAGGGGGCAGACATCTTCGCCACGAGGAGAAGGAGAGTCCCAGGCACTTTTAGCCTGAGGGCTGCGGTCCGCGGTCGGTGTCCAGGTGGCCTAGGCCTGGACACATGGAGTTCGGGAGCCACCCCAGACAACCTCAGTCTGGTGTGAGGTACACCACAAAAGGCCTGGGGCCCAGCTACTTCCACTGGGTCCCGCCCAGGAGGAGTTGTCCTAAGGTACCCAAAGGACCGGGTACCTGAATCCAAGACATAAGGGACTGTGCAGGTGACCTTCCCGTAGTTCTGGTGCAGCATATTGCCAGTGCGGGATAGGGCCTCTGGAGACCGTTGGGATGGATGTCCTCGCCAAATAGGGGCCGCATTCACACGGAAGGTGATCCATGTTCTAAGGTCGGTGGCAGAGACCGTATGGAAACTCCTATTCGCCCGAAAAAGGAATAGTAGTGTTCACTAGTGCTTGGGCCTACTGGTATCCACACCCATGTCTGTCGGTTACCAAAGTTCAACTGGTTATGTTCATCCTGGCTATGGAGAAATAAAAGAGTGTTGGACTTTGAATGGTGTGGGCTCTCTTACTGGCAAACTCATCTCCACTGAAGAAGCAGAGGCTCCGTATACACAACACAGACCCGAAGGTAATATCAAAGACTTTGCTCAAACCTCACACACACACGAGGTGAGAGCTCGGCGTAGTGTTCCTGCACACTCTTCTCCCAGGTACCCCTAGACCTCAGCGAGCATATGAGAGAGAGAGAGAGAGAGAGAGAGAGAGAGTGAGGCCCGCTACATAAGCAAAGTGACATAAGCAAACGTCATCACATATGTGTGTATATGATTGGTCCATCTGTATATCATGCTCTTTCCTGTCGAACATGTTTTCCATGAGGCAATACATTCCAGAGTCCGGCCGCCATCTTTTGATAGACGATGGGAGGGGCGAAAAGGAGGGGGTAAGGAGTAAGGAGTGAGTACATCTGCCTGTCATAGTTTTAGTCAAGGAAAATACTGCTGGCTTGTTACGTGATTACTAAGAGATTATATATATATATATATATATACCGTATTTTTCGGACTATAAGACGCACTTTTTTCCCCCAGAAATATGGGGGAAAATGTCCCTGCGTCTTATAGTCCGAATACATGACAGGCCTCGCCGTCGCTGGCACCGCCCCTGCCATCCGCTCTCATCGCTCCCCGTAGCCGCTGGAATCCCCTGACCGCCGCCACTGGCTCCGCCCCCCCCCCGCCGCCGCTGGTAAAGCCCCTTACACTGCTCGCATTGCGGCGAATCCAATTAGAGCGCTCTCGCTTTTTTTTCTCCCTTCGGCTTACAGAAAGGGAAGGGGGCAGCGGGGGATATACAGACAGCCCGCAGCTCTCCTCTCCCTGTCACAGTGCCGCTGCCGAGTTCTCTGACAAATAGAGCAGCGGTGCTGTGACAGGGAGAGGAGAGCTGCGGGCTGTCTGTATATCCCCCGCTGCCCCCCTTCCCTTTCTGTAAGCCGAAGAGAAAGAGAGAGCGGCTCTAATTGGATTTGCTGGGCCGCCACCCAGCTTCCTGCTCACCGTTTCCCTCCCCATGATTGGCCACAGCAGAGGGCCAATTTAGAAGACACTGGGGGCATCATGGGAAATGAAGTTCTGGCACCAGTTCCCCAGCATGCAAGCACTCTGCTGGAGGGGAGGGAGGGGGTGTTAGAAGAGGAGCAAAAGAGAATACTCTGCTGGGGGACACCACCAGAGAGCCACGCTGTACCCCGCACCACCAGAGAGCCACGCTGTACCCCGCACCACCAGAGAGCCAAGCTGTACCCCGCACCACCAGAGAGCCACGCTGTACCCCGCACCACCAGGGAGCCACGCTGTACCCCGCACCACCAGGGAGCCACGCTGTACCCCGCACCACCAGGGAGCCACGCTGTACCCCGCACCACCAGAGAGCCACGCTGTACCCCGCACCACCAGAGAGCCACGCTGTACCCCGCACCACCAGAGAGCCACGCTGTACCCCGCACCACCAGAGAGCCACGCTGTACCCCGCACCACCAGGGAGCCACGCTGTACCCCGCACCACCAGGGAGCCACGCTGTACCCCGCACCACCAGGGAGCCACGCTGTACCCCGCACCACCAGGGAGCCACGCTGTACCCCGCACCACCAGAGAGTCACGCTGTACCCCGCACCACCAGGGAGCCACGCTTTTCCCCCGCAACACCAGAGAGGGAGCCACACTGTTCCCGCACCACCAGAGAGGGAGCCACACTGTAACCGCTGTACCCGCACCACCAGAGAGGGAGAAAGACCGAGCCACTGCCAGGATACAGACATGCTACACTACTGACTAGAGTCACCCCGGGCAACCCAGAGTGAGCAAACGTCCAGCCAGAGGGATCACTGTTGCGATTTCGCTGGGTCTGGTAAGAGGGCCTGTTGGCCATTATCCATCACTATTCCCAGGGACTGAGCCATTAGGAAGTGCCTAACCTGATATCCTCTAGGCCTTAGCTGCCACAATGTCCCCCTCTGTCCTCTTCCCAGGGTGTCCCTCTGTCCTCTTCCCAGGGTGTCCCACCACTGATGGCATGGTCACTCTGCGTTTACTGTGGCAATGGTCACTCTGCGTTTACTGTGGCAATGGTCACTCTGCGTTTACTGTGGCAATGGTCACTCTGCGTTTACTGTGGCAATGGTCACTCTGCGTTTACTGTGGCAATGGTCACTCCATGGTCACTCTGCGTTTACTGTGGCATGGTCACTCTGCGTTTACTATGGCAATGGTCAGGCTGCGTTTACTATGGCAATGGTCAGGCTGCATTTCATGGGCACTGGAAAATATTTTAGTACACCATTTGGTTCAGAATATTTTTTTTCTTGTTTTCCTCCTCTAAAACCTAGGTGTGTCTTATGGTCAGGTGCGTCTTATGGTGCGAAAAATACTTTTGGAGGGATGTCTTCCCCCTGACAGGGGCTGCAACGTAGCGAAGGTAACTCCAGTTCCTGTTCGTTAGAGTCGCTGGAAGAGACTCTGAAGCCAAAAAGTACATTTACAGCCACCGTGCTTAGCAACCATTGGTGATACCTCAACGGTTTAGATTTCTTTGAGGATTGTGCCTTGACCTACTCCCCACCAATACTAAACTGTTCTATGGGTCTCAAACTGTCTGCTCGCAAAGGACTATTTATTTGCCGTTACGGAATAAATAAGTGTTGGACCTTTTTAGTGTGTGGTACCCCAGTTACTGGGAGCAAAGGGGATCATCAGCAGAACAGACTTGGCTCTGGGTTTATACACAGCCCGAAGGTAAACGGGTGCTGGCCTTCACCTCTACACGTTACACTCTAGAGGACATAGGCCGTAGCGTATCTCACTCTCCCCTCCCAGGTACCCCTAGACCAGAGCCAGAGTAAGCGGTAAAGAAGAGAGAGAGAGTGAGGCCGCTACACAGTCATTTTATCAGTTCCACCACACCAGCACAAACATAACTGACTCTTAAAGGGGTGGGACTACAAATTCCAGAGGGTTCTGCAAAAGCAGAGGGCTGGCTAAGGACTCCATTTTGGAATGCTGGAGAGTCCTCCATGAGGCAGAAAAAGACACAGATGTGATCTGAGGGGCTGCTGGTACCCACGGAGGGGATCCATCCTGCCACAGTTCTAGAGGTCGGATGGTGACAGACATCCCATATGAGAGGGATCCCAGGTGCATTTCCAGACGTTCCTGAGGGTGTGGGCTGATTCGGCTACAAGGTGGCCAGTCGGGCCTTTCTGGGAACCTGACGCTTGATCCTTTGGTTCAGAATCAGGAAGTGACACATGCAGGGGAAGGAACATCACAGCACCAAGTGGTAACTCTTACCACACCACACATTAACCCTTTAGTAGGCAAACACATATTTAACCTTTTAGAACCTGCCTATAGGATGATGTGAACATCTGATAATTATCTAACATTTTTTCTTAAACTACAATCCTTATACTCAGAAGTAAAATGAGACTGTGACCTGTTTCCTGCATAGTGTCTGTTACTTACTTGTGTCGATAGGTAGAGAAATGTCCTCCTGTTCACTTTTCATAATCACCCCAACCTCCTCCGTGAATGGCTGATCACCCCCCACATACGTCTCTTCTTCTTCTTTAACCTCAGCTTTTATATTAATCCGTTCTTCACCCTACACCAAAAATAATAGAAAACATCTATTAAAGTCAACTCAAGGTGGATATAAAGTACATAAATGACATGTCACTCAGTATGCACCCTCCGTTAGACGAACACAAGGAGGAAGAGGACCCACAATGACATTTGACTGGGCTTAAAGGGGAGTCCCGTTTGCAAAAACTGCAGCTGCTGACTTTTAATATAAGCACACTAACCTGTCCAGGGCGCTCGCGATGTCCTCACCCGAAGCCGACCCGTCCCTCGGCTCCGGGTGGAGGCGCCAGCATCTTCGGTAAAGTTAACAGGAAGTAAAGCCTTGCGGCTTCACGACCTGTTTCCTACTGCATATGCGCAAGTCGCGCTGCACGTTCTGAATGGTCCCTACTGTCTTCTGGGACCTGTGTGTCTCCCAGAAGACAGCGGAGAGAAGGAGGGGGGCGGACGTGGTGTAGTTTATTGCAGAATCTGCGACGCACTTTTGCCCGAAGTAAGAGCAAATACCTGGATTTGACAGGTATCTGCTACCCCCTACAAGGTGCAAAATGTAACACCAGAGGGGGGGGGGCGGGGGAGAGGAACCAGATCAGCAGAAGTTCAATTTCTGGGTGTAACTGTGTGCTTTGAAGTGGTTGTAAAAGGTTCCGTTTTTAAAAAGAAATAACAAATATGTCATACTTACCTCCACTGTGCACTACGTTTTGCACAGAGTGGCCCCGATCCTCCTGTTCTGGGGTCCCACGGCGGCTCCTCCCCGCAATAGATAACCCCCCTCTGGGAAGCTCTATCTATCCAATGAAGAGCCAAGAAGCCATGGTGAGAGCGACGCAGGATCGCGCCCATGGAAATTCGGGGCTTAGGTAAGTAAAATGGGGGGGGGGGGGGGGCGGACACTGCAAGGTGTTTTTTCACCTTACTGCATAGGATGCAGTAAGGTGAAAAAACACGAAGGATAACAACCCTTTAAGACCCACAGAGGAAAGGAATGTATAATAAAAAAACAAAAATGGAGGGTGAAAAATGTAGAGCACTCAAAGTACCTAGAAACGGGATGGGGGGGGGGGGGGGGGGTGTGGGTAGCAAAGGCTGCACTTCAGATATTGAAGTAAAACAAGAGACTACACAGAAGAACTACACCTGACATCACTTCCTCTCCAGCTGTAGTATCACTTCCTGTGTCTGTACAATAATACTCTTCCTGTCTCCGCGTTCTACTTGATATAATAGCAAAAGATCTCCATCTCTATATTTATTTTGTGTCTGTTCTACAATCCAGCAACTCCAGATGTACAGTTGCATAAATGGCTCTATATTTAGGATGTATTTGGTCTATAAACCAGAGGCTCTGGATTTACAGTTGGATAAATAGTTTTATATTAAGGATGTATTTGTATCAGAACACCAGCAATTGTATTCAGGTAAGCTTTTGGTGCACACTGTGCAAAGGACACTAAAGCAAAATACTGCAATTTCACCTAGCAGCAAAAAGGGTCGCTGGTTCGAATCCCGCCCGTGACACCATCTGCCTGGAGTTTGCATGTTCTCCCTGTGCCTGCGTAGGTTTCCTCCATAGTTACATAGTTAGTCAGGTTGAAAAAAAACACAAGTCCATCCAGTTCAACCATAAAATAAAAAATAAAAATAAAACTCCGGTTTCCTCCCACAAGCTAAAAACATGCTGTAAATCGGATCCTGTCTAAATTGCCCCTAATATGTATGAATGTGTGTTAGGGACCCACACAAACACCACCCCATGTTAAAAAAAAAAATCCTAATTTGCAAATAAGTATAATCTCTTCCTCAGAGAATTTAGCAGCAGTACAAGCAACTTCCTGTAGGGGCGTGATGTCATTCCTGTGTGCTGGCCACCGCTTTCCGAGAGCCACACATGCGCTTACCTGTGCGCACACAGCAGTTGTGCATCTCATATACACAGCGGTCGCGCATCTACATATATTTGGCGCATCTAGCTGCAGGAACTCACTTTTTATTGAAATTAATAGTAAAGCAGATGCAGATTTCCAGGACTGGACTAACAAATGTTTATAGTGAAAGGCAACTGGTGTTTTCTATTAAACAAGGTCTAAATGGGCCATTGACACGCATCACAGTTGTACTTAGGAAAAATTAAACTAAATGAAATCCTTTCTTCTTTTTGCTTGGGGATAGAGTGCAGAGGGATTAGAAGTCTGGTCAGTTTTTGGGGATGTCTGCACCCCTGATAGGTTGAAGCCAACTCCCAAATTTTGCCACTTTCTCCTTCAAATTTATTCACTTCCTGTCACATAGCCAAACAGGAAGTGAGGGTAAATCCCTACCAATGTCTTTCCTTGGGGACACACAGGTCAATCTAAATAGTTTCCCCATTATGTAAATTGCACTCCAGCATTTTGCTGGGTACACCCAAATTATTAGGTATCTTGGACTTTGGGTTTTATTTACTAAAGGCAAATCCACTTTGCACTACAAGTGCATTTGCTGGATATCCGAGGGGGACATGAAAGGAAATAAAGAAACACCATCTTTGCTTCTATATGATTGGATTTTAAAATCACCATTGCTTCCCCTCAGATTTTCAGCAACTACCCTTTACTGCAGAGTGGATTTTCCTTTACTAAACCCCAAACTACCTAATGATTTGGGGTGTGTACAACAAAGTGCAATTTGCTTAATGGGGACACTAATTAGATTGATCTGTGTGTCCCCATGAAAAGACATTGGTAGGGTTTTACCTTCACTTCCTGTTTAGCTGTATGACAGGAAGTGAAGCCAATTTTAAGAAAAGGGACACAAAGCCCAACCTAAAAAAGACAAGCAGGGGTTCTAACACTCACTTGGTTTCCCTCAAATGCCCACAATTAGAATAGTATTGCCTTGAGCTAGATTTTAGTGCAGTGCTCTAAATCAGTGCTTCTCAAGTACCCCCAACAGGCCATGTTTGCAGGTTTTCCTTCATCTTGCACATGTGCTTTAAATCACAGTCAATGGCTTGGTATTTTGGACAGCAATTTTAGATAAGATAAATTCACAAAACATGTCCTGTCGGGGGTACTTGATGACTGAGGCTGAGAACCACTGCAGTAAAAAGGAAAATTGAATACTTACCGCTCTGTATTTTTCTTTTCCTGGTGACTATCCATAGCAGCACACAATCCATGCATATGCTACCATGAAGGCACCAGGAAAGTAACTTTTAGATAAATCACACCTGTTTTGTTTTGACATGGCAATCAGCCTAGTTAAGCTGCAGCTGTGAAATTTGTTGCATGGAAAACAAAAAACAAAATTTATTGGTCAACAAAACAGGACTTGGAAAAGAGCAAGGAAAGCAAAAAAAAAATGTATGTGTAGCGGGGTGCTCAATTTAGGGGGAGTGTCTGAGTGGTAGTCAGGCTCAGACACACTGATTGTTAGGGTTTATGGACCATTTCTGTTCAGGGGGGATATTATTGGTGTACAGTTCCCTGTGGCCTGCAGGTGGCACTGTCGCCATAGGCCAGGGTTGAACCACCGATATAGGGCTGTGCCTTTTGTGTCCCCTCTCAGGAGTAGTGCAGCGGGGCGGGGAACCTGCTGTGCCTGCCGGGAGAGGATATAAAAGGGGCAGACATCTTCTGATTGGGTTCCACGCCCAGGCACCTTTGGCCTGGGGGTGAGTGAGGGTCGTCTCCGGGTGCCCTAGGCCCGGAGGTGGAGTTCCCGTTTCATCCCAGACACCTTCAGTCTGGGGTGAGGTACTATTTTGAAGGTCCGGGGCCTAGCACCTTAGGCTGGGGTCCGCTAGGGATCGAGGATTCCCAGGGTGCCGCCTTGCGAGGGGACCTGTATCTAGGACGAGGAGGCCAGAGAGGTAACCCCTTTTGAAGACCCAGCGCAGAGTCGTGGTGATGGTGGGGGCCTCTGGTAACTCTCCGGAGGGATGTTTTCTCCTTGACATGGGCCAGATACTATCAGAAGGAAGTTCACGTTCAAGATCAGTGGCAGTGGCCTCATAGGGCAATGCCCTATTCACCCTGTCAGTGGCAGTGACTTTATTCACCCGGTCTGTGGCAGAGACCAACCTCACGGTCTGTGGCAGAGATCGTGCGCCAAAGCTGTTTGAGAAACCTAAACAGTCAAGATTTAAGCTACGTTTGTGCCTGGACCTTCTCCACACCTAAGCTGTCCTGTATCTCTGCTCCAACCTGTTTGCTTTCAAAGAGACTATTTATTGTCCTGTACGAAATAAATATTGAGTTGGACTTTCAGCTAGTGTGGACATTCACATTCCTGGGGAAAACAAGGACTTGCATCTATCCAAGGTAGAGGTGAGATCATTCTCGGGAGGACTTTGACTCTGGTCGCAGACAAGGCCCAAAACTAACACCGCTCAACCTCCTCACACAGGAGGGTACGGGCTTGTGTGCCTCTTTCTTCCTGCGAGGAGCCAAGTAAATGCAGGTAAAGAAAGGGGTTGGTGCACTACTTGTGGGGGCTCGTCCCGGGATATGTCTGCGGTTTAAAAGTGTGAAGACCCCCCAGAGTTTGAACTTTATTCCCCAGTGAAGTTCCGTGGAGGTCGGCCATATTGAGAACTGCGCCACGAGGAGAACCCTGACTGCGTAGTTCATGGGCGTGACAGAAAAAGCCTGCGAACAGTGCAGGAGATGGGAGGAGTCTGGCCATGTGTGGAGTTGCACGTGGGGACTTTGGCGCGAAAAGGACAGTGTGCAATGGAACAGCAAATGGACAACATGGCTTCTCATGCCTCATGGATTCCGGCTACTATTACCATGAAGATGACTTCATTTGCTGCTTCCTTAACGGATACGGGGATTCGGCTTAAGCCCCGAGGACGTTTTGCCCTCTACGTTTGCAAAGATGGGGAGGCCCTCAGAGTGATTTGTCCCGGCTGCTCGGGACTGGTGGTGCATCTGAAGCCATTCGGGCGATGCAAGCTATGTAAGGAATTCTTGTTTGAGGTCGAGCAACCTACCGAAAAGCCTCGGGCTTTCCACCTCAATTGCCTTACGGGCGCCACTACTCTGGAAGGAGGAATCAGAGCTTACACAGCCACCCCTGCGCGCACTGTCGGGACTTCGGAGGAAGTCACAGATGAGATTGTTCCAGAGATTGAGAGACCGGAGGATGCTGCTTCGGTCACCACAGAGTCCTTTCTCCCGCCGCCCAAGAGGAAGATCGGTCTTCTAAAAGCTTCCCGCGGCCGTGGTGGAGCTACGCCCCAGCGCTTACTCGGAACGGATGCATCCGAAGGGAAAAGTCCCGGGACGTCCTGGTTCAGCTACAAGCCGAGGTAAGCCGGGGGGAAGAGACTCTGTCCAAGGTCCCAAGTGTTGGGGGTTCACATGCCCGTGAACTAGTCAGAGGTGGTGACTCGTCCTCTGCCAGGAGTTACCTGCCTGTGGAGGAGTATGATACCTCCGACCTGGAGTCAATCTCGGATGCAGGAGATGACGCCGCAATTGATGAAATGTTTGAACGGAAGGGTTGGGATAAGATGCCCCTGTCCTTGTCCCGTGGAAATAGGGACCCACCCATGTCTACTGGGGATAGCAGACCCCGGGTGGAGGCCTCGAAGCCTGAGGAGGGATCTGTCCCCTTGTCTGCCCTTCCACAGCTGGAGATTCCTGCATCAGTTACTGAGATGGGACGGGTGTCACTGCGGGCCCCTGTGTCTGGTCCTGAGGTAGTGAAAGTACCTCGACACCCGGATGCCATAGTCCTACCTGGTACGGGAGACCGTGCCACCATGCCACCATTGTCCCGATTACAGAGACTATTCAACCAGAAGGTAGCCAGCGAGTATAGGTGGGATTACCCGTACCTCCCTAAGGAGCTCCTATTTGAAGTAGAGGCCTGTAGACACCGGTGGTACGCAGACTTTGTCTGGATACACATTAAAGTACCCCAGGCCCGAAGATACTTTTCGTGTTCACCCGCAGCTACCCAGAGGTATAAAGACTGTAAGGCTGCCTGGATGCTTGGTCGGCACATATATGCGGACAAGGTGCTCATCTGCCGAAAAGATAAAGACAATGTTGAGTACCACATTGACACTTTCGATAAGCATTGGAAACCGCTGGTGTTGCCAGACCCACACTACTATCTTTGTGAGACTAGACTCTTTGTGTTTGCTTTATTTTTGGAGTGCATCCTCTAGAGCCCAGGAACTTTTGCCCTAGCAGAAGGGTATTCTACTCATTGGAGGAGCGGGAGCCGTTGTTGTTTTTTTTTCTCCCCTCTCTCCCTACCGCAAAGATACAAGGACTTTGGGGTGTAGATAGTTCAGGGCCACAGTCAAGAAGAAGAGGATTTGCCAAGCATGGATGTCTTAATCACATCACTACCTCTAGGTGGCGGTGTTGTGCAACTATTGCATTGCAAATAGCATGATAAAGTTTACTTTTGGAAGGAAGGCATTTTTCTCTCGGGGAGAATCTGTTCATTCCAACAAATGTCATTTTAGTTGCATATGTGTTTTCTTTCCCTGCAGGCGGACGTCAAGTAAGATTACTGAGAATGGGGTGGATCTTAGCTATTGCAGGTGGGAGGGAAATGTAAATATTTATTGAAGTATGTTATCTGACATTGGAGGTTTTAATGTGCACATGTGTGTTGTTCTTCTTTCCTCTCTATGTTTAACCCCCTTTCCCCATGTTAGGTTCCGGCACAAACAGGCAGTTTTTCAAATAGTTTTTTTGCAGTTTGTCTCTGGATTGGGCCTATGCTGACTCAGGCTTGAGAGGCATAGGTTTTGCTCCAGACACTGGGGACCAGTGTCAATTTAGTGGGGGGATGTGTAGCGGGGTGCTCAATTTAGGGGGAGTGTCTGAGTGGTAGTCAGGCTCAGACACACTGGTTGTTAGGGTTTATGGACCATTTCTGTTCACGGGGGGGATAATATTGGTGTACAGTTCCCTGTGGCCTGCAGGTGGCGCTGTCGCCGTAGGCCAGGGTTGAACTACCGATATAGGGCTGTGCCTTTTGTGTCCCCTCTCGGCAGTAGTGCAGCGGGGCGGGGAACCTGCTGTGCCTGCCGGGAGAGGATATAAAAAGGGGCAGACATCTTCTGATTGGGTTCCACGCCCAGGCACCTTCGGCCTGGGGGTGAGTGAGGGTCGTCCCTGGGTGCCCTAGGCCCGGAAGTGGAGTTCCTGTTTCATCCCAGACACCTTCAGTCTGGGGTGAGGTACTATTTTGAAGGCCCGGGCCCAGCACCTTCGGCTAGGGTCTGCTAGGGATCGAGGACTCCCAGGATGCCGCCTTGCGAGGGGACCTGTATCTAGGACGAGGAGACCAGAGAGGTAACCCCTTCTGAAGACCCAGCGCAGAGTCGTGGTGATGGTGGGGGCCTCTAGTAACTCTCCGGAGGGATGTTTTCTCCTTGACATGGGCCAGATACTATCAGAAGGAAGTTCACGTTCAAGGTCAGTGGCAGTGGCCTCATAGGGCAATGCCCTATTCCCCTGGTCAGTGACAGTGACCCGTTCTCCAAGTCAGTGGCAGTGACTTTATTCACCCGGTCTGTGGCAGAGACCAACCTTACGGTCTGTGGCAGAGATTGTGCGCCAAAGCTGTTTGAGAAACCTGAACAGTCAAGAGTTAAGCTACATTTGTGCCTGGACCTTCTCCACACCTAAGCTGTCCTGTATCTCTGCTCCAACCTGTCTGCTTTCAAAGAGACTATTTATTGTCCTGTACGAAATAAATATTGAGTTGGACTTTCAGCTAGTGTGGACATTCACATTCCTGGGGAAAACAAGGACTTGCATCCATCCAAGGTAGAGGTGAGATCATTCTCGGGAGGACTTTGACTCTGGCTGCAGACAAGGCCCAAAACTAACACCGCTCAACCTCCTCACACAGGAGGGTATGGGCTTGTGGTGCGGTGTGCCTCTTTCTTCCTGCGAGGAGCCAAGTAAATGCAGGTAAAGAAAGGGGTGGGTGCGCTACATATGTTAATTTGAAACATTAGTCACAACATCTTGAGAAAGAGATTTTGAAAATTAATGCAGCACAGACAATTAAATCAAAGTGAACAAACGACATACATTAACAACATCAAAAATATTTCAGGGGAAAATATCCCCCATCCTAAAAAATACAATAAACCAAAGTAAAAAAAACATCTGTTTTGCAAAGACATAACAAACAAAATACAAAGCGAAAATTCATGTGTTACAAACTCAATAAGGACACCAAAATGTACTTTTTGCCGGCCACACACACACACAATCTTGCCTCTTTTCAGGGCAAGGTAGAGAATGCTATCTGCAAGCTTTATATAACATAGGTTTGTGTGCTAATGAGGCAATTGAAAACACATGCACAGTCCATGAAACACACAAAATGCAAGTTCACCCAATGTAGAGAATAAAATTCAAAGTGGGTACACCTGTTAAGGATGTCCCTAAATTACTAACCCAAATAACACGCTCTATGAGCATGCTCAGAAACCTCCTAGTGCTGTTCACACACAAAAAGCAGCAAAAAAAGCAAAGTCCCTTAGCATGCTCAGACCAACCCAAATGCAACTAGCACAAAATAAGCCACCCCTGTCCAAAATTAAGCACATCATCCAGCATACTACTAAATTAGAGATGGGACAAACACCCCCCGGTCCAGGGGGGCAAACAAAGAGCCTAACATGGGAACAAGTTAGACAACAAATACCATTGCAGTCTATGGGAACTGACTTGTTAATTTTGCTAGTCCCCAATTGGCTGGCTTATCTTCTAGTTATTGGCCTTAAAATGGGTATGGGGGCCCAGGTCCCACCCTAAGGGACATATGTCAATGTCACCAATTTGGAGAACCCCAAAAACGAAACAAGGAGAAGTGCCTTTAAATAGGCCAAATTGCGTAAGGGCCAGTTCACACCACATGCAGTCCAGTGGGTTTTTTATGCCTCAAAAACACATGGAAAGTAGTGTAACGGGAGGGCCCGGGGAACCCAGAATCTCTTAGAAAGTATGAGATACCCTTGCTTCAGCTTCCCCAACGCCTCTTATGTGTAAACCACCCTGTGTCTCTAATAGGGGCACAGGGTGAATGAGAACCCCACTATGATCTGTGCTAGTCAGATACAATGCTGTATATACATTGTATATATTGTGTGTATATTGTGTGTTTGCTGTTGTGTACTATTTGCGGTGATGGGGTGGGGTGTGATTGCATTCTATTGTCTATTGTGGCTTGTGGTAATTAAGTCTGCTACTGTGGTGATGTGGATTGGAGCTTGGTAGACCGTCTGGCTGCCTATTATGGGATGTGTGAGGGGGTTAGCTCGGCAGCGGGTGTGTGTGACCCCCGGGATGGGCTCCCCACACAAAAACAGGCCCAGCAAACGGAGGTTGTGGTTTTCAAAATCAAAAAAGGTGCGGTTTATTTTCTATTTACAGTGACAAAACACAGCAAAGCCAAAAGAAACATAAACAAAATAAATCCTGGTCAACTTGACCTCTGACTAAACATACAGGTTTCCTAACTAACAACTGGGATCAGCCTAGTGCTGTCCTAGTCCCTAAGTCCCTGGTTTTAAATGTCCAAGCAAATAGCCACACAGGCTTTGTCTCACCGCACAGGGGTTCACTCTCCCTAGACAGTCCACACAGGTCTGGCTCCAGGCATGAGCTAACATCTAATGAAGCTGGGAGTTCTTATAGAGGCCTAAATGAGCTGACAAGCTTCAGCTGGTCTCATCAACTCCCTGTCTGCACGACGCCCCACACTCTCCCTAGACATATGAGTCATCCATGAGCCCACTAGCCTTAGCTGGGCTTATACAACTCTCCACCTAGTTGTATAAGTCGGCGTAAAGCCTGAATCTGGGCGAAATATATCTACCCCCCTGGATGCAACCAGGTGACTTTACCTTCCTGCTGTCACATACCCCCCCCTCTTGTTTTAACCTCGGGGTTGGAACACCAGCAATCAGGCATTCATGTACTCGAGACAAAGCATCCACATTCCCCATTTTGAACGCCAGGGCGATGCTTTACTGTGAAGTTGAATTCCTGGAGGGCCAGGAACCACCTATTCACTCTTCTATTTGTTTCCTTGTTTTGAGCCATCCACTTTAACGGAGCGTGATCCGTAACCATGTCAAAGTGCCTACCTAGCAGGTAGTACCGAAGGGAATCTAGAGCCCACTTCACCGCTAAACACTCCTTTTCAACGGTGGCGTAATTTACCTCATGGGACTTCAACTTCCTGCTGAGGTAAATGACTGGGTGCTCTTCCCCGTTCCAGACCTGGGACAATACTGCTCCTAACCCCACATCTGACGCATCACTTTGTACGACAAAGTCTTTAGAGAAGTCGGGTGAGTACAACACTGGCTGGCTACATAAGGCTTGTTTCAAGAATTGGAATGCTGCCTCAGCCTCGGGGGTCCATTTAATCATGACCGACCCTTTCCCCTTCGTTAGGTTGGTTAGGGGCACAGCCTTAGAAGCAAAGTGGGGAATGAATCGCCGATAATACCCAGCGATTCCCAGAAAGGCTCGTACCTGCTTCTTGCTGTTGGGACGTGGCCAACTCTGGATGGCCTCGACTTTGTTGAGTTGGGGTTTTATTACTCCCCTCCCAATGGTGTACCCAAGATATTTGGCCTCCTCCTGCCCAATGGTACACTTCTTGGGGTTAGCCGTAAACCCCGCTTCCCGAACAGAGTCCAGGACTGCTTGCACTTTTGGCAGATGTGAGGCCCAATCTGTGCTATGGACAATTACGTCATCCAGGTAAGCCGCAGCATACTTCCGATGGGGCCTCAGCATCTGGTCCATTTTCCGCTGGAATGTGGCCGGCGCATTCTGTAACCCGAACGGCATTCTTTTATATTGGAACGCCCCGTCTGGGGTTACAAATGCGGTTTTCTCTTTGGCCAATTTGGCCAGGGGGATTTGCCAATACCCTTTTGTGAGGTCAAGAGTCGTCATGTATCGGGCTGTTCCCAGCCGGTCGATCAACTCATCTATACGTGGCATGGGGTAGGTGTCAAATTTTGTAACTTTGTTCAACTGACGAAAATCGTTACAAAATCGCCAGCTCCCATCCGGTTTAGGCACCAACACAATGGGACTAGACCAATCACTTTGGGACTCCTCTATCACCCCTAAGTTCAGCATTTTCTGTACTTCCTCCCGTATTGCCTCCCGTCGGGCCTCTGGGATCCGATAGGGTTTTAACTTCACCCTTTCACCGGGCGGGGTAATGATGTCATGCTCTACCCCAGATGTTTGTCCCGGCAGCTCAGAGAATACCTCCTTGTTGCGAAGCACAAACTCCTTAACCTCCTGTTGTTGGGGTTGTGACAAGGTGGCTGCTATTCCAACCTCAGGAATCACGCAACCAGTTTGAGCTGGTGACCAAGTGTCTGCGACTAGGGACTCTCTATCCCTCCAGGCTTTCAACAGATTAACGTGATAGATCTGTTCGGGCTTTCGCCTTCCTGGTTGTCTGACCTTGTAATTCACTTCGCTCACTTTTTCCATTATCTCGTAGGGGCCTTGCCATTTGGCAAGGAATTTACTTTCAACCGTAGGGACAAGTACCAGTATCCTATCCCCCGGGGAAAAGGTACGGGTCTTGGCTCCACGGTTGTACACTCTCTGCTGTGCTAACTGCGCTTGGGCCAAATGTTCCTTCACGATGGGCATTACCTGTGCAATTCGGTCTTGCATCAGGGCGACATGCTCAATCACACTCCTGTGGGGAGAACTCTCACTTTCCCAAGTTTCCTTGGCAATATCCAACAGCCCTCTTGGGTGTCTCCCATACAGTAACTCAAAGGGGGAGAATCCCGTAGAGGATTGGGGCACCTCCCTAATAGCAAACATCAGATAAGGAAGTAGACAGTCCCAATCCTTTCCATCTCTATCCACCACTTTCTTCAACATTTGTTTTAGGGTTTTGTTGAATCTTTCAACCAGCCCATCGGTTTGGGGGTGATACACAGATGTACGTAATTGCGTCACTTTGAACAATTTACACAGCTCCTTCATAACCCGGGACATAAAGGGTGTACCTTGGTCCGTAAGCAGTTCTTTACAAATACCCACCCGGCTAAACACAAGAGATAGCTCTTTGGCTATGGTTTTGGCCGAGGTATTTCGGAGAGGGATCGCTTCTGGATAACGGGTGGCATAGTCCATTATAACTAATATGTACTGGTGCCCCCTAGCGGACTTGATTATAGGACCTACCAAATCCATGGCGATCCTCTCAAACGGGACCTCAATGATGGGTAGAGGGACCAGCGGGCTACGGAAATGTGGCATCGGGGCCGACCTATGACACACAGGGCAGGAGGAACAATAATTTTCTATGTCCTTCATCACCCCCGGCCAATAGAATCTCTGTAATACCCTCTCTCGGGTTTTCTCTGTCCCCAGATGACCTCCAAGAATGTGCCCATGGGCCAACTCCAACACCAACTTCCTGTAAGGTTTGGGCACCACAAGCTGCTCAACGGTTTCTTCTGCCCTTTTTGCCACCCGATACAGTAGGTCCTTCTCTACGCTGAAGTATGGGTAAGTGCAGGTATTATCTGGGTTCACTAACTCGCCATCTATTTTCACTACGTTTTCCCGTGCCTTTATTAGGGCGGGGTCTTTCAACTGTTCTGTGGCAAAGTTTTCCCTGTGAACCTCAAGATCAGAAAACTCCACAGACGGTAGGTTTTCGTCTGAGGAGGTGGGCTCCTCTCCAGTTTCTTGAGTCTCCCCTGCCAATACTGATAAGGGAAATTCCGGAGAGTCCTCACCACTCTCAGGGGAGTTCTGGCTATCACATTCCTGGTACATAGGGGCACCAGTGGGGGGCTCAGGATCATCCCACAGTTCCCAGAACTTCGGAAAATCCCTTCCCACAATGGCGTCATACGGTAACTGAGATACTAAGCCCACTGGATGAGAGAGGGTACCTTTGGGGGTCTCGAAACACACTGTAGTCACTGGATACTCTCGGGTGTCCCCATGCACACAAATAACAGCTACCTTGCTATTCCCAGAGACCTCTGTTTTAACTAACTCAGCCTTTATCAGGGTCACAAGGCTACCTGAATCCAGCAATACCACAACATTTCTACCATTAACACACATTTTGCATAAATGTTTCTCAGTTCCTCGAATGGCAGTGCATGCGACTGTCGCACACAGCGACTGACGTCTGCCCGTCAGAAAGTCACACTGCATGGGTTCCTCCACAACCGGGCAATTGGCTGCAATATGTCCCGCTTGCCGGCAGCGGTAGCAAACGATCCTTCTTGCCGCCTCTTGAGCCGCTGATTTCCCAGGCTGTTCTCGCCAAACTTGGGGTAGAGCTCCCACCCTCTCACTCTCTCCACCCTCACCCCTTGGAATCCTCTTATCCGCCCCTGGGGATGGTCTGGTCTTAGGGTGGAAAGTCCGAGTGTCTCTGGAAGAGGCCGTCAGGTTCTCTGTAGCCAAGTATTTCTCCACACGATCCACAAGACCATCGGCCGTCTCTGGGTCTCCATGGCTTACCCACTTTTGGATGGCAGTAGGAAGAGCTCTCAAAAACCTATCCATTACAACACGTTCCACAATCTTTGGTGCGGACAAAGTCTCTGGCTGTAGCCACTTTCTGCTCAGGTGAATGAGATCATACATTTGAGACCTGGGGGGTTTTCCAAGCTGGAAAGTCCAGTTATGCACACGCTGAGCCCGGACAGCCTGGGTGACACCCAGCCTTGCCAATATCTCAGCTTTTAGCATCACATAGTCTTTTGCTTGGTCAGGCTCCAGGTCATAGTAAGCCTTCTGCGATTCACCAGTTAACAGAGGAGCCACCAGTCCAGCCCACTGCTCCTCAGGCCACTTTTCTCTTTCAGCAGTCCTTTCAAATGTGGTCAAAAATACCTCTGGATCATCCTCTCCAGTCATTTTTGTCAATAAACGACTCACCCCAAAGGACGCGGTATTAGTGGGACGGCTTTCCTCACTGGTCTGCGGACGTTGCTGCATTACTGCTTCCATTTGTTGTAGTCTCTGCTCTTGCTTCTGTAACAGGTCTATGAAGCGGGCCTCAGATTGCTGCTGGGCTTGTTGCTGAGCTTCCAGACTCTGTTGGTGAGCTTGCTGCTGGGCTGCAAGGCTCTGTTGATGAGCTTGCTGCTGGGCTGCGAAGTTCTGTTGTTGAGCTGCAAGGCTCTGTTGATGAGCTGCAAGGCTCTTTTGCAAACCTGCATTTGTCTGCTGTTGATTGGCATTTGCTAGAGCCAGCTGCTTCAGTATCTCCTCCATGCTGGCTTAAAAATAACTGCCACTGGTTCTCCACCAACTGTGAGGGGGTTAGCTCGGCAGCGGGTGTGTGTGACCCCCGGGATGGGCTCCCCACACAAAAACAGGCCCAGCAAACGGAGGTTGTGGTTTTCAAAATCAAAAAAGGTGCGGTTTATTTTCTATTTACAGTGACAAAACACAGCAAAGCCAAAAGAAACATAAACAAAATAAATCCTGGTCAACTTGACCTCTGACTAAACATACAGGTTTCCTAACTAACAACTGGGATCAGCCTAGTGCTGTCCTAGTCCCTAAGTCCCTGGTTTTAAATGTCCAAGCAAATAGCCACACAGGCTTTGTCTCACCGCACAGGGGTTCACTCTCCCTAGACAGTCCACACAGGTCTGGTTCCAGGCATGAGCTAACATCTAATGAAGCTGGGAGTTCTTATAGAGGCCTAAATGAGCTGACAAGCTTCAGCTGGTCTCATCAACTCCCTGTCTGCACGACGCCCCACACTCTCCCTAGACATATGAGTCATCCATGAGCCCACTAGCCTCAGCTGGGCTTATACAACTCTCCACCTAGTTGTATAAGTCGGCGTAAAGCCTGAATCTGGGCGAAATATATCTACCCCCCTGGATGCAACCAGGTGACTTTACCTTCCTGCTGTCACAGATGTTTAAGTGTCTTTCTGTGAGGAGGGGGGGGGGAAATCACCCCTCCTGTGCTTGTAATAAAGATTCATTCCCTTTTTTGGAACTTCAACACAGAGCATTGTCTTGTTTGTGCGGGAGAAAT
This sequence comes from Rana muscosa, assembly GCA_029206835.1. Classification (NCBI taxonomy): domain Eukaryota; kingdom Metazoa; phylum Chordata; class Amphibia; order Anura; family Ranidae; genus Rana; species Rana muscosa. The sequence goes on from CM055123.1 coordinate 429,119,718, forward strand.
ATTTGTATGGGGTCTTATTCGGCATATACTTAAACGACGTTAACCCCTGTCGTTACATTGGTGGCAGCAGTGGGATGATTCCCACAGCCTATAAGGACAGCTACAAGAGGACACAGGACAATGGAGGCACAGTATGAATGGCTAAAGCTCTCTTCCCTCAAGGACTTACTGGAGAACCGGGGCCGACCGGCCAACAACCGTAAGAAAAGGGACATTATCGCAGAACTAGTCAAAATGGATAGAGCCGAAAGACCCAACATAACGGAAAGGCCCAGCGTAACAGACAGGACACCCGAAGAGGCAAGTTTTGATCAGGCTGTTAAACTAAGACTGGCACAGTATGGTCCTAACCCTCCAGCGGAGATCATAGACCTTGTTATAGCGGCTGTGGATGCAAATTGGCTACATCAAAAAGGTGCTGCAGCAGCAGAAGTCACAGCAGCACCAACTGCAAGGAGAGGAGAGGTACAGATACCAGCCGCCATGGAAGAGGAAGTCAGAAGAAGGTTACAAGAGATGCAGATACAGCATAGAGGACCAGTATCAGAGGAGGTCCTGCTGGAATGGTCTGATTTGATCCGCTGCGAACTCTGGAAGAAAGCGCTAGCTCTCGAGCAGCAACACCAGGGAAAGGTTCTCCCCTCCATCTATGTAAGATACTGGTCGCAGTATGATGTACAAATGCCGTTATTGGGGGAACAACCAAAGCAGGAGTGGACAGCTGAGTTAAGTAGGCTGATCCGGGCAGAGATGCGGTTGGACGAGAGCTACAGAGCCCTCCGGTGGTATGTAGCCCAAGAGTGCCCATGGTCAGCGGATGACAGCCCCACGAAAGGCTTTGACTATGATGGCCTGGGATTGTTGTATTGGAGGCTGTCCAGTGACCCTGACTTTGGGAGTGATCGGGAGTGGCGTTTGGAGGAAATAATGGAGCACAGAGAGCGAAAACTGAATGTCTCGGAAGGGCACTGGGCAGAGGAAGATTTGGAGTTTCTTGCCGTTTAGGAATGGGAGCTGGAGATCGTCTACAGACAGCTGCTAGAATCTGCTCACCAGCAGGGTGGTGCTACCTTTGCCTGGGACTATCAGGAAATACCAGTTGACAACTCTGAAATCCTGGCTGAAGAATCGGCAGTGGAAAATCTGGAGATTGCCATCCGTAAAGCCGAAGTGGATGATGTGGAGCTAGGGCAGTTGGCTCATCTCCCCAGCCACAGATTACAGAATGTATGGACTTAATGGACTGTTCAGAGGATGTTATGGATTATGCATCCCCTGCTCAAGTACTGGCAGCAGGACAGAGTACTGCAGACCCCTACTCTACACCCGTGGCAGTTTTGTAGGCCAGAGGTGAGAAGGTGATGGTTCCTCTTTTCCAGTGGATTTCAGAGATGCAGGGAGGAGAAGCAGCCATTTTCCCTCCCCAACAGTTAGCCAGAGCAGATGGTGTGGAGTCCCCAGCAGAAGTGCTGGCAACAGGGCAGAGTGCTACCAACCTCTGCCCAGCACCGGAAACAACTGTGGAGTTGGCCCCTCTCTCCAGCAACAAGCTAAGGTAGTAAAGCTTTTACTCCCAGCTGAATCACTGGCAGCAGGGCAGGATGCTACTGGCTGCTGCACACAACTGCAGCTTGAGCTGATAGCGATGGATGGGACTGCGGTCTCCACTCACAGCAACCCAGCAGAAGAGCTGGCAACAGAGCAGAGGGCCGCGGGCCTCTGCTCTCAACTAACAGAAGAGGGAGTTCCTGTGGTACTGGATGGGACTTCAGTCTTCACTGACACAATCCCAGAAAATGGTGTGACACTGAGACAGGAGGATGTCAGCCTTGCTTTGCAAACACTGGGGGATATTCACCTACCACAAGTGGGTGGGACTTCAGTCTCCACTTGTATACCCCAGGGATGCTGGGCAGTTGGCCCAGATCCCCAACAGCATGACGGACTGAGCCCAGTCACCCTGTCTTCTCTCCAGCAGCTGAAAGGACTCCAGGGAGAAGGGCCAGTCCAGGCCTCTCCCCAGCGGCGGGTATGTTCTCTGAGAGAGGCAGAGGTTGGCTGGGTAAGTAATGCTCTGTTTGGAGCAATTTATTTGGGGTACTGTGTGGATACCGGCATCAGAGGAATGGAACTTTGGACTAACTTCGGAGTCAACCTGTCTGGGGTCTCCTCCTGTGTTAGTCTCCTGCCGAAAGGGGAGAGATGTAACGGGAGGGCCCGGGAAACCCAGAATCTCTTATAAAGTATGAGATACCCTTGCTTCAGCTTCCCCAACGCCTCTTATGTGTAAACCACCCTGTGTCTCTAATAGGGGCACAGGGTGAATGAGAACCCCACTATGATCTGTGCTAGTCAGATTCAATGCTGTATATACATTGTATCTATTGTGTGTATATTGTGTGTTGGCTGTTGTGTACTATTTGCTGTGATGGGGTGGGGTGTGATTGCATTCTATTGTCTATTGTTGCTTGTGGTAATTAAGTCTGCTACTGTGGTGATGTGGATTGGAGCTTGGTAGACCGTCTGTCTGCCTATTATGGAATGTTTAAGTGCCTTTCTGTGAGGAGGGGGGGGGAATCACCCCTCCTGCTAAGACTGTTTACTGAAGGAGAAGTTTGAACACACCTGACCTGTATCACCATTGTCATTGGACAGTTTAACCCGCCCTGTTCCCCAAGGATGGGAGGGAAGGGTTTTGAAGAGAAGTGTGTTACCATGTGCTTGTAATAAAGATTCATTCCCTTTTTTGGAACTTCAAACACGGAGCATTGTCACGTTTGTGCGGGGAGAAATATTTGTATGGGGTCTTATTCGGCTGGTTGAAGTGTCTGGTTGCTGCTGTGTGTTCGGGAATGGAATATACTTAAACGACTTTATTCCCTGTCGTTACAAGTAGGTTATATGTTTTTCAATGGCATAGTTCCCACCATTGCTTGCAGTTCCAGAAAATAAAGTAGAACACGCTGCATTTTTCCTGCACTGGACCGCATCATAAACGCACAGGAATGCATCCAAAACGCACATGCAGAAAAGAACCTGGACTGTGTTTCTATAGAGTGAAATTGCCCTAAAGCTATTAACGTGGGGGGGGGGGGTTACTCTGCCTGTAAAGTGGTGCATCTGTAGCATGTATCCAAAATGCTGCTTCAAAGATGTACGGCTTTAGAGCAAACTTACAAATCGACATTGCAGCTGCAAGATTTTAACTAAAAAAAATAAAAAATAAAAAAAAGCCTGCCCCCCCCCAATACATACAAGGCCATTTCAGTCTGGAAAGGCGTAAAATGAGAACCCCCACATGAACAAAAAACACCCCCTCCCACGCTGTTGTGTTACACTATGTGATTATTCTTGCTCTGTGTCTCTAAGATCTGTCCCCTTCTTTCTAGCTAAACTCTCTCTCTCACCGTAGTTCTTTATATTTCTCCTCCACTTCCTGACTCTGGTCATTAGTCCTATATTTCTTCCATGCTAAACATCTTACATGTGGCTTACAACTGCAACGTTTTTCTACCTATGAATATCCATCATTAAACGGAACATTCGAAAGGATTCATCGTCTGTCGTCCTAACTGTGAGTTTATTCATTGAGTTAAACTGCCTGTATCGATGCAAGGGATGAATATCAAACCAGCTTGAGCATGGGCGTCCGCTGAAATTTTTTCAGGGGGGGGGCATCATTACAAGGTCATCCATGCTCGGTCCCTTTTTGACAATGTCATGAAGGGGAGGGGCTTAGTCATTATGACATAAAGCGCAGGCATGCAAAGGTTTGAGAAACCTGATGCAAAAGCTTAATAGAAGGATCAAGCTGCCATTGTCTGATTAGCAATTTCAATTTTTTTTAAAAACCCCCCCTCTAGCGGCCGAATAGCGCCACTAAAACGATGGTAAAACTAGCGGCGCTTTACCGATAACGTGGCCAGCTGGCAGTGTGAAATAGCTCTTGAGGATAATTCCGCTTCACTCCATGTCCATATAAATATAGTGTGTCTCCAGGGGGGGGCAATTGACCCCCCTTGCCCTATGGAGCGGACGCCCATGAGCTTGAGTAAGGCCTACTTCAACCTGGAGATGAACTTTATCGCTTTGTAGTTGAGACAGAACAAAAGAAAAACTGAGTTTCACAGCCTAATTACAAGATTTCTGCATGTCAGTACTGATACAGACAAGATTTACTGCCCTCATAGCAAGAAAGAAGAAGGGAGCAGCACATGGCAGCCTTATAGCTTGAGTTTGTCTACATGGTGTCATATTTCAGCACACAGATCCTGCCTGCTATCATGAGTGACCAAGCTTCTGCATGTGAACTCACATCTACCTCCCGACAAGTTCCTGAAGAAACTGAGTTACCCAAACGCTCAGTTAAACCCACTTGGAAAGTAATGGAGAATTATGAAGCTTCAAGGACTGAATTGTCAAATAGCTTGGAACAGGGCCGGACTGGGAATAAAATCCAGCCCTGGAAAAAAATTCATACCAGCCCCACAGAATTATTATACCAGCGTAACACCATAACGTCATTATTTTCTTGTTCATGAAATGGAAAACCATACATTTTAAAGCACATTTGAAGAGTGTATTATATATAGAGAAGACAGATATGAAAGCACATAGGGCTTTATATATATAAAACGCAAATTCCAATTAAAAGTTGTCAATCATCAAGGGGGACCCCAGGAACTCAGAACGTGGGGGGGCCATCTTCCGCAGAAAGAATACACTAAGGTAAGGGGGGTGGGTTACTGATATAGGGGGAAACCTTTATATCAATGCCCCCTTACATTATCGTATTCACTCCCCCCCTTACATCAGTGACCCCCCCTCAGACTGGCCTAGCGGTGCTGTCACTGACCTCCTCTCAGGTACACCGTGCAGGGCTCAGTCAGTCGGCTCCAACTCAGTGGCTCTGGTTTTATCCTATATAGTCTCCTCTCCACAGTCCACACACATCTGACTTCTCCCATGACCCCCATCCCGGCGGTGCTCCCACTCTTGACTCCTCTGCAGACTTCCTCAGAGACTGCAGACATGATACAGGAGATGGTAAGAGGCTGAAGACATGATACAAGAGCTCAATGCAGCCTAACCAGTGCCCATTAAATGCAGCCTCATCAGTGTCAATCAAATGCGGCCTCACTGTGCCCATCAACGCAGCCTCACTGTGCCCATCAATGCAGCCTCACTGTGCCCATCAATGCAGCCTCACTGTGCCCATCAATGCAGCCTCACTGTGCCCATCAAATGCAGCCTCACTGTGCCCATAAATGCAGCCTCACTGTGCTCATCAAATGCAGCTTTACTGTGCTCATCAAATGCAGCCTCACTGTGCCCATCATTGCAGCCTCACTGTGCCCATCATTGCAGCCTCACTGTGCCCATCATTGCAGCCTCACTGTGCCCATCAATGCAGCATTACTGTGCCCATCAAATGCAGCTTTACTGTGCCCGTGAATGCAGTCTCACTGTGCCCATGAATGCAGCCTCTCCTATGCCCCATGTCCCAGTCTGCAGTCCCTGTCTGTGGGA